>PDNC01000089.1:0-113667 GCA_002572885.1 Blastomyces parvus
AAAAAAAAAAAAAAAAAAAAAAAAAAAAAAAGACAAACCAGTCAGAGCGCGAACTGTATACTCAATAGGAATGCGGATGATGATAGTTTCTTCCCTTTTTTTTCTTCCTCTTGCGCGCGCGAATGAACATTCAGAAGATTAACAGGCTGACAGGCATTATTTTCTGACACCAGCGCCGGCTCAATATATCCACATAAACCAACCCCACGTATGCATCCTTGTTCCGGGGGAGGGGAGGGTAGACCTGAAGCTCGAATGTAAGTTCTGCTCGGAACAATTGGTTGAAACCAGAGGTGCGGATGAAGCATAAAACTTGGTTTGAGTTAAAAAAAAAAAATGATTCCACAGAGAGTAACCATTATTACCATATTCAGAGAGTCATAGATCTCAGATACATACGTACAATCCGTTCTATATATAGCACCACCACGGGCGAACGATATCAGATATGCACTTCACACTGCATCATCACATTGTATCCATAGAACCACTCGAACCCTGTGCCGTTCTCTTACCTCCGGGAATCTATTTGCCCACCATATTTATGTCCTGTCCTGATTTCAAATGTCAGGCTCACCGCCTGGGAATTTGGTGGAGGGGGGAAAATGGACTTCCCGAGTACATGTAATAATATATGTTCCATGATATACCTTATTCGAACCCCCCGCGTCGCATTAACACCCTGCCTCACTAAACAAGCTTTGCAAGATGCATAATGTCCGCGGTCCATGCATCGAACAGCAGCAATCAATCATGCCCCTCTGAAGTATTGCAAGCAACCTGGCGTAGGGAATAAATTAAAGCTGGGCGAAATGGAGAAGAGTAGGCTAGTCCTGGTCGCGAGCCAGCACATGCATGTATGCAGTGCCACAAATAAATACCATTCATTCATGAACCGCGTGAGCCCTTAACGGCCGGTCCAACGGGCAAGAACCATGTGCCCCCAGAAAAACGGAGAAAGGAGCCGGTGTCCAACCGACTGAGCGGGTAAATTGGATATGAGCACTTGAAAATGATTTTGGGAAAGGAAGTAGGGGAAAAAAAAGATTAAAAAGAATAAGTAGTTAACGCATATATAACAAGAAAGGGAAAAAATTAATCTGTCGTCCCAAAAACCAACCACACCATCGTACTATGATTTCCGCCTCCCTGCCCATAACTTGACAAACTGCTGCTTATCCTTAGCTCCTAAGCCAACCCGTCTCACCCGCCCCAGTCGAGCCAGCGACTCGCCAACCTGGTTCAGCAGCGTCTGCTCCCCGCTCGTTAACGAAGCATCGAGATCTACAAACGACTCAGCTAGCTTGGCGTCCAGTGTGTCGAAATAGTTATAATCATACGATGGCTGTCCGCCGTCTGTGGGCCCAGGACGAGATCCGTTGGTACTTTTATTATTAGTATTATTGTTCTTGTTTTTCGTACTTTTGGTATCTTTCACACTGGGCGTTGGAAGCAAGATGCTCTCTGCAATCCTCACGCGGATGCAGTGGGTAGGTTTGCTCAGGAGATTCCACAGAAAAGACCTGTATGATTGTGGTATCGGCGTGGTGATGTCTGCGGGTGAGTACCGCAGGCTGACGGGGAAAATTCTTGTTACCGCGGAGACGGCGACAAGCGACGGACTCATCTGTAGGATACCCTTGCCGTTTGTCGTTGTGCACTCTGGGAAAATCACGATGGGGCTATTCGGGTGCCGTTTTATCAGAGTCGCAATATCGACCAGGCGCGCGTCTGCGGGTGGCTTCACTTCAGGGCTAGTGAATGCCCGAAGAATAGCCTGGACTAGAGAAATCTGCTGGACTTTGCACGTAAAGGGATACGACACCGTGAAGATGGGATCGAATATAGCAGCCAGGTATAGCGCATCGATTGGGGAGGTAAATGATGAGGCGATCACGGACGCCGGGCCTGGGAGTCGGGAAGAGTGCTGCGAGGCAAGCGATCTGTCAAAGAACCGGTAAACGGGTCAGCCGACGGACGTCTCGGGGGAGGGAAAACACAATCGCATACCCTTTCTTAACACCATCTATCTGAAGATCAATCCACCATATGCCCGGAATGCCCAGCATTACCCACAAGGAGGCCTTCTTGCCCAAGGATCCGATGGGCAGCCATTGGAGGACACAGAAGTAGGCGAGAAAGGCGGTGATGAGTAGCGGCAGCCGCATGCAGAAGAGGAAGATGTGGAATGGAAGGTATATGCCCGAGGGCTGGGAAGGGATAGGGAGAAAAGGGGCGATCCCGGAGCCTGGAGAGCGTTCACAGTCGGCTTGTCAGCTATCATTTAGGTAGTTATACGAGCTGTCTGCGCAACACAAGTGCTAGGTGCGCAGGGTGCATACATACCTCTATCTCTGAACTGAGAAAACTTCTCCATGGCAAAACACTACGCGACAATGGACCAGAGGGAAACGCTGTGCCCAAGCTCTCTTGTCGTGGTCGTGGTGGGTAATTTGTGTGCCGTTGCCTTGATCACATGCAAATCCAAGCTGAACGTAGAATGAGGCCACTCACCCAGTACAAACAGGTGGTGGAGAGAATGTTGGGGAGCGGAAGACGAAGGCAGGGAGGCGACTTCAGGGTTAAGGGAGCCGGTCACAGCGCATTTTCATTGTCTGTCTTCCGGCGATTCTTCAGCTTGTACCGTCCTGTCCGTGTTCGGTGTCGTTGTTCGATGTTTGTTCCCGCCGTCGTTGTTTGGCTGCGAAAGCGGCGAGCGATGACGAGGGAAAAGTTAGGCGGAGAGCGGCATTAGTCAGCGTCTCGGCCAGATGTATACTCAACGACCTTGGATATTGTTTGGCATCCTTTCGAAGTGGTTCAAAACACAATGCAACAACCCCCCGAATTGCGAGGCGGATATCGGTATTTCAGAATACATGTATATCAATTACTTTACGTCAATGAGTCCAGGCATGACAGAAGTTGTGTTCAATGTGAGCGCCAAAAAAGTTCGTCAGATATTTTAACCAATTGGAAGAAATCAGATTCCAAACCATCAGGTTTGTAATGGGCCTATTGTGTACTACCAATCAACGGCTCTAAAGGTTGCATGTACATGTACACGATCGATGACGTTGAGGAAAGAAAGAAGAAGTAGAGAAAAACTAACGCTCGCAAAGAGTTTTATATTAAGTGCCTCGCGCTATGGTTGGCCCGATAGTGTTTGCAGATCAGGTCCATATCGGAATTCCAGCGGCAATTCATAGGACTCGGCCCGTAAAGCTGCCGCGGTAGCGGAGGTGTATAACCAGGGTGTGGGGGTAGCCCGCCACAAGGTTTGCATCACGCAATCCCAATCACGAGAACTTGAACATGCACTACCCGAAGGGGCGTCTCGATCGAGCACGCCGAGCAGCCCGTTCCACATCGTATATGGGGAAAGGTAGCCCGGGCAAATAATCCCACTCCTGTTCTTGTTCTATATCGTCTATGAAGGGAGTTGAGAACGTCCCAGGCCAATAAAACCTTCCAAGCTCAGGTAAGGGTACTCGACGCATCGAATAATCCCGATCCCGGTGTCTAACTACTTGTAAGGGTGCCATAAGTTCGTCTGGGGAACGAGGGACTATGGGCGAAGTATGCGACTTAAGCTGCACATCTGATCTACACCTGATATAGTCCCTAAAGAGCTTCGTCAGACACATTCCAGTCTTGGAAAAACAGGAACTAACCATATAACAAGGGCGTCCTCTCTAGATTGGAATGTAAAACGCCAGCCTCCTACATATCCAGACTCTCTCCAGAAGAATTCATGGTCCGCAGATCCCCACGAAAAGGAATCATCCCTGGGTGAAATCTTTCGAATAAAGAAAACGACATTCTGGTCCTGGTGGCACTCAAGAACCACGGTATCGCCCTTTGCATTTTCCATCAGCCTTGTTGATACGTTTACTCCGCCATAGATAGAGTGATTGATAGCAATCAATCCGCTTACTTTTTCAACAAAGCACCATCCTGTTCGTTTTTCCATGCTGTGATCATTGTAATGCCAAAAATTTGCTCTAACGGAGCACCATACTTTAGAAGAGCGTTCGATTGGGGGCGTTGATATTATCCTGATATTACGAAACAGTGTAATGGTTTCATCCATGTCGTCCTGTACATCATCCTGCCTAGCATGGGGTGTAACAGCTGGAGGCGGCTCAAGTCTCTTCAACTCCTGTAGTTGTGACGGCTCAGAGCGGAAACTACCACTCGTGGAGAAATCGTTGAAGATCCGCCGTGAATCAATCTTTGTATCAGTGTCACTCGTCAAGTCGGTGATACGACGAAAGATTGTTCCGCAAGTTGGGCTAATGTTCATCCGTAAGCTTGAATCTATTCGAGTACATACAATGGACTGAATGCGCACGGAGGATGAATTTAAGATCTGTGGCATGTGTTTCTCACCATTGTACGGCGTCCGCAGTCGGCCTTGGGAAGTCATTCTTGCAAGATGGGCAGAAGTTACTTTGAACTTCGGCACGCTTGAAAACCATACACATCGCAATTCCCTGACCAGGGCGGAAAATTGTTTCCCATTTTCTGGTGAGATCGATGTCACGGTTGGTTCCGACATCATACAGTGCGAATTTCCCCATTTCAATCATCTCCGTGGCTGGCCCGTAGTCACGAAAGTTATCTTTCAAGACAGCAACAAAGGCCTACACCAAAGACTGTTAGGAATATTTGGGAATATGTCTGACATGTTTAACACACCTCTTTTGAGCGAATGAACTCAAGATGAAAAGGAGTGACCCTTCCTAGGGCATCCATGAAGTAAACTGGCTGTTGCCTTTCAATTTGCATCCTTAAGTTTAGATATAGCGAGCGTGCCTGGTGGTATCCGTTATCATGGTTATTTGTGCGCTTTCGCTTCAGTATAACTCTATTCTCCGACGTTCTATGGGAATCAGAGCAATACTTGATTCCTGAGCAGAGGTTAGCTTTGGGGCACACATTTGAAGGTGCTTAGATAGCAGCCCATGTTGCTTCACTGGCAAGCCCTGAGGTAAATTGCATCATGTCTGGACATGGGAGCAGCCTACTGACCGAAATCAGGATCTGCTCCGACATCTGCCTCTTTTCCTTCATTATGAGCAAGTGACGGATTGATTCTCATCATTTTGGCGCGTCGACCTGTGTAGTAGATGCTGTATGCCTCCTCGGACAGGAAGGCCTGCATTTTATTCACCACTATCCGATATTCTTCGCTCCGGCCCCTGAATTTGTTGAGATTGAAATGGTCCGTTTCCATAAGCAAAGACTCCACGCGATCCAACGTTGCACTTTCTCGAGGCACCAATATTTCCTTCACTGATCAGCCAGTCATCGCGCCTTGGTATTGAGAAAATACTAACCTTGTTTCTGTTCATATTGACGATTTTCCAGACATTGGAAGCCTGTGTCTCATATAGACAAAGCATTTGCGGCATCAGCTGATTCTCGATCGACAGGAAATCGCTCATCAAACTGAAAAGAATCTCGTTTCCCGGGGTAAGAATCTCGAGGATACGTTTTATGGTACGGGCTTCGCGCCTCTCATCCTCGTTTTTTAGGCTGTCAATTTGTCGTTGGGCGGCAGACAAGATTTTGCCGTTAGCCAGAGCACCGTGCGCACCTCGAAAGGGTGTTCCCATGAAGACAATTCCTAAGGTCGAGCTGAATAGCCGAGACCATTTATTATCATGCATCTCGTCGTGGTACGCAGTCAACAGGCTCTGAGTACGTATCAGCTCCTCATTTTTATATAACATCAGGGCGGAAACATACCCGCGCTAGAACCAATCCACCAACGCAGTGCGCAACAAATACTACGGGTCGATCTTCAAACCCCTGAGATAGTACTATCAGCAACTCATTCTACCTCACATCGTATGTACATGGGAGTTATTCACCTTCCTAGCCCTTGCTAGACTATCCAATAGTCGCTTAGCGACTTCAGCAGACGTCACATCGCTTGGGCGCTGTCCCTTCCACTCGGACCGATAACCGAATATCATGACGCGGGCTTGGGGAAAGTCTCTGGGTAGCATATCATCATCTCTTAACCAGTTCCGTACAGTCCTCGTTGTAGGGTCCCAGTACGACCAGGTGTGGAACGGGTGGGCTCCGATGCCGTGGATTGCTACTATGCTGTTTATGATGTGAGGGATCATGTCTTGCAAAGAGAAGAAGCCATCCTTACTCTACAGGGCGAGAATATGAAAACTCCCCGCTTTCCGCAGTATCGGCGTTAGAGTTTCCATCTTCGATATCGTGGAGAAGGTTGATTCCGAGATCGTCTTCCTTTATCGTGAGATGAGCCTACTCTGATTAACTAGCGAAGATCTGACGTGTGGATCGTCGAATTGGACCTTACCATATCCCTGAAAACAAGACTTTCGAGCTACGGGTTCCGCTAGAGAGGACAATACATCTAGCGTGCCGTCCTGCAAGGGCCCGGCGGTGTTTTCGGAGTGACGGATGGCTGCCTCAGCAAAATAATATATTATTTTGAGAATCTGTTCGCCGTCAAGGAAAGGCTTGCAGGGCACTCCCATTTATATAGTTATGTGCCTACGAGGCTAAATTCCGTTTACCTTGAGTGGCGCATGCATGCATAGTCGACATGTCAATGAGGCTGAGATGGGACCTTTGCTGCTCACTCAAATATGCGGAGTCCTCCTCCGATGATTCTTGAAGGTCTCCTCTGCTACAGACTTGGCTTGGTCATCTTGCCTCTACGCGATCAACATTTCGATTATTATGAAGCAGCAATGTGTGCCGTTCGATCAGGGATACCAGCTGCTGGCGGATATCGACAAACAGTTCGACGAGAACCTCATCAACAATGACAACATCGAAATGAAAGATCTGAGGCTCCCCGGACACCCAGCTAGATGTTTCAGCATGTCTAGTTCTCTTGCCAAGTTTCTATGTGGAGACCTCTGCACGCCACAGCTAGACCTCATGGCCCCCAAGCTATGGATGATGACCACCTACTCAAGCTCAAACATCTACCCTCTGCACTTCCAACGTGTCAAAGGCCGCGAGATAGTAATATCCGAATTCCCCCGTCTCCATCTAATCTGGAAACACTCGCAAATATTCATCAAGCCTCTTCCGAAATACCTCCTCTCCTTCAACTTCTGGGATAAGTTCCTAACATCGCCCACCACTCCCCTCGACCGTAGCCATGACCGTGAACAGATCCTTTCCGCCGCGAAAGGCCTCCTGCGCACTTACTACCACCTAATACAGCACGAATCCGACTTCGATATTGCCCAGTCAACCCATCTGCTCCCGCAGAACATAACTTGGACCGAGTTCTCAAAGTTCATCGCCCACGCCCAGTCCATCACAGACGCCGAAGTTTCACCCAGATACTGCTATGGCGAGATCCGTCTGACACGGCTAAACTTCTACTCGATGTTCTTCCTCCACCGCTCCAGCTATGAATGGGGGCGCCCGCAGTACAGTGCCTATTTCAACAGATTCTACGGCCATATTCTGTTCATCTTTGCGATGGCTTCGATCCTCCTTAGTGCGATGCAGGTGGAGCTTGCTGCTGAGACTTTGGTGAGTAGTGCTAATCAGTGGGCTTCGGTGTCTTCTGTGTTTCGGTACTTTAGTGTTGTTTGCATGCTTCTTCTTTTGATTATTGCGCTTTTGCTACTGGGGATTCTTGTTGTGAATATTGGGAGCGAGTGGGTGTATGCTGTGCGTAGCATGAGAAGGAAGAGAGAGCAGCATGGGGTTTAAATTTAATCAATTTTTTTTTCTCGGTTGGTATTTCTTGATATCAAATAGCAATAATGAACATGTTTCTTGCAAACTCTCAGACGCATATTGGTCTCAACGCACAGTAAGGCTGCCTAGTCCCTTATATTCTTATATCTAGGCTCACCACAAACATCAAGAGATTGTGCAGAGCACTTGCTTTGATATTAAAATATACGTCCTGTGTTATTCTCATGTTTCTTTTCTGCGTTCGTGGGGAAGAAGGCCGCTTGTGTATTCAGAAAGCATACGGATGATGTGAGCTCACCTCTGGCAGAAACTTCATGTATGTAGAGGCTAGGATTTCACTGTCTACCCACTGCGTCACTTTTTGCGCTTACAAGGTACTTTTTCGCTCTCTCTCTCTCTCTTTTTTTTTCCTTTTGGATCTTTTCAGACCTTTCCCTTGAAGGAAACCTGATTTACACGGCGAGGTCTTGGAAACGTATGGCGACCCGAAGCTACTAAAAATCAAGTTACTGACAAGATTGCATGACACCTGTATTTATACTAACTTATAGTGCCATGGCTCAACAATGTCACCAAAAAGAAAGCAATTAAAAAAACACCCTACCTACCGCCCTCCCTCCATCTTTACTTAAGGACCAGCCTCTTTGCGCTCCGTCGGGACCGGGATAGGCACCTTTTCCGTGTCCCCAGCGCTATACCCTTCAGCATGCCCACTCCCCGCCGTGATTTTCGCCCCTTTCCTCCCAATGATATACCACGGCAAGCTGAACATCTCATCCATCGCCTCCAGTGATTTGCCAGCCGTTTCAGGCAGGAAAAACCACATCCATGCGAGGCCGATGAGCGTGACGGCCGCAAAGAAGAAGAATGTGCCATATGGCCGCATGGCCGTGTCAAGTAGCATTGTGGGCACCGCTTTGGAATTGCCACTGATCCATCCAGGTTAGCGGTTAGCAGCGTTGTTTTCTTTGCTATGTTTGCTCGCCTCTCGGGCTGCTACATATGGGCTGGACGATGGGCCATGGCAAAAGAAACTTACTATTGATTGGCGAAGTGGAAGCACATCACCATCGATGTACCCAACGCCCGAACTCGAAGAGGGAAAATTTCTGCATTGATGAGATACTGTGGGCGGTATTGTTAGCTTATTTGGAACCCTCGATAAATTGGAATCTAGCACAAGCTTGACATGGCATCGTACCTGGATGCTGTTCCAGCCAAGTGCCCAGCCGACCCCGGACACATAGATGGACACGATTGCTGCAGTCCCAGCACGCTTTGAGTGTCCTTCGGGTTGAAATCCATCTTGTATCGATGGGACCACCGCCAGATAGATGGCCACGTATAGCATGCTCAGGAATTGGAGCGTGATCCCGTATCCCAGAGCACGTTTGCGCCCCAAGAAATCGACCAGGAAGAGCGCGCAAACGAGAGAGGATACGAGTTTCACCACGCCGAAAATTGCTGTTGCAAACAGCTTCTCCGATTGCCCCGTCGTGCCCAGCATGGCGAAGAACTGGGGTGCATAGATGGTTATGCTATTGGCGCCAGACCATTGACTGAGCAATTGAGACATGAGGCCGATCATAATGCGGTACCGGTTGGAAGGCAATGTAAACAGCTCCTTGAGTGGCCCGAAGAAATGGGACCCCATGGTAGCTTCGCGCTCCCGCTCAAGCTGCTCCTGGATGTCCATCATCTCCGTTTGAACGTATGGATGATCTGGTGTGAGATTGCGCAGGGTTGACATGGTCTTCAGCGCCTTCTCCCGTTTGTTGGCCTTGACCAAGTACCTAGGGGACTCATAAACGGTAAACGACAGGATAAAGATGATTCCGGCAAAGATGAAATGAAGCGTTGTCGGTACGATCTGCATCTGTTCGTTAATCGCCAACTGAACCTGAAACACAGCTCCCGGAGACGGGAGCCGCAGAGAATTGAAAAAGCATGTCCCTTACCCATTGCTTGGCTGAGTCGTTGCTAATATGTATCGCGCTCCCCCAGCTCGCAAAATAGCTCAACATGATACCGAGATACACTGATCCAGAAAACGAACACATGCAAAGGCCGCGGATTGCTCGTGGAGAGATCTCCGCTAAATACGTAGGAGCCACGACGGTAGTTTGCCCGACCTAGAAACCCGTTTTGTCAATGACTACATGTATAATTAAACATTTCGCAAGGAGGAATGAAAAGTGCAGTTTGCTTTCTCACCCCAATGCCAGCGATAAAGCGACCAGCGTAAACCTGACCGATCCGCCCATTTGAGGTGATGAATATCACAATGCCAGCCGCCCAGATTGCACACAGCTGTCTCGTCGCCCAGATCCGCCCGATACGATCCGTCACAATGAAAGCGCTTGTTGGAGAAAATGTCAGCCGTAGATCTCCTTCATATTCCTAGCCACTGGCCGATAATTGTCCCGGCAAGATATTTCATCCACCTTGTGGGAACAACAAAGTGTCTCTCTCCCTCTCTCGCACACAAACACACACTTACAGCAATGCACCCGCGATACTCCCGATCTGGACCATTCCCGTTATATTTCCCAATCTGCTGGCCCTGGCTCCTGCGCTCATGGTAGGGTCATCCAGATGGTATTCCGCGATAAATGATTTCTGCTGCACCGTGCCCGAAATGAGCCCCTCGTCGATGCCTAATTTGATATGATATTCCACTTATCAGCCCGATGACAACAAAAAAAGCAACGTCTATCTATACGCCAGGGAAAAAAGAAAATGGGGTTGAAGGGGAAGAATCGCCAAAATCTACAAACCTCGACTGGCACCCATGATGCCGAAGCACAGGATACCCATGCCCAGCTTCCAGTTCAGCGCCTCGCGAGGCGTATCGACAAGCTGTTGTTTGAATATGTTCGGCATTTTAGGCTCGGGCGGCGGCGGACTTCCACAGGATATGGGATGTCTAGAAAGAAGAGATATATATATATATATGAGTATTGGGACGATGTGTTTACTCGCTCCCCAACTCAACGCTATGATTGTGTGCCCTGCACCCAACTCTATGTCTGTTATACCTTCGCCCTACGTTTCTATACCTGAAAGCAAGAGCGAGGTAAGTGCAGGTCGAGATATGCTCGCAACACACACCCGGGGCAAGCACGGTCGAAGGTGTTCGCTCGCCTTTTATGTATCCGCCGTTTCGCCACCCGTTCGTTACCTTGCTCGATGTGCAGTTGGCCAGGGCTTACTGGAGGAGGGGTTTGGGAGCGAGGGGGTAGGGATGCCTTTGCACTACATGTGTGTGTGTGTCACAGCATACGTTATTATCTGGGGGGTGGAGGGGTGAGGGGTGGATGCAATCGCTACCGGGGAAGTTTAATGGGAACCCAGGTTTATATCACCCGTGGATTGCAAGCCGATGCATCTAGTTCGGCTCTGGCTCCGCGGGGAGGAGGAGGGGTTGTTCTCAACCCCGAAAAATCTGGGTTCAAGCAAGAAAGCAAGCTCCATAGATCGATATCCTACTGGTTGGGCCTTGGAGTGGGGTGGGGATGGGGTATATGTAGATGGGCATCCATACACATGCATATATAGCCTTTTGATATCGTACTACCATATGACACAGAAGCTGAGCAGCGGGGATGAAGGCTCAAGTAACCTTTTTAAGCTATAGATCCGAGTCGCACACTAATAACCTCTCACCTACTCCTGACAGAAGATGTAGAAATATTGGCTAAGCATTTTTGGTGGCGTTGGATCTGCCGCCGCTAAGCTGGAGCTTGTTATCGTCGGTCTTGGCGATCTGGGGACAGCTTCATGATGAAGTATACAGAGTACGGATTACCGAGTAGCTAAGCTCCCTTCAACGGTGCAAGACAAGATAGTTATATAACTACAACTCCGGGGTGAAAACACATACCCAAATGCCATCCATCCGTACGTATTTGATATGGATTATCCCCTTTTACACGCACACTATCCACACCCTCCTGGAGCTGTTTCCCAGCTGTCATCAATACAAGCATCGACGGCGCGCATCTAGCTTGAACCTAGCAGCTAGCAGCCGGACCAGCCAAACTCGATTAGCGAAGACTATTTATACAAATCAGCTTTGGCATCCTCTTCACAGAAATGGCCCCGTGCATCTTGTTGCTATTTACCAACAGCTTCAAATCCCTCACAATACATTGTGCTTATCCCGTGTAACGCCATGCTGCAAAACCGAAACCAGCTGCATTCAAGTGGCCTGTGGCATAACTATGTAGCAAACATCTCTCGATAGATGCAATGTGCGTCTACGTTGTTGAATCGAGTCCATATTCTGGCAAATCGCTCCTCTAAACGCCTCTTGTACACCGGCTGTCGGGAGCAACGTGCAGTGCCACCTGGGCAGGAAAGCTTCTGATTTCCATGGATCTAATGTTTCTACCGGCTAAATAGACGCCAATATATTCTTGAAAAGATGATACAGAAGCGAGGCATGACTATCCACTATCCGACGGGGTTTACCCTCCTGTGCTATATACATATATACAGAGCTGTTAAAAGTCGACGTATGTCGGGACAAAGGAGAGTAATGACAGATACCACCCCTTTTACTCCTTTATCATCTGCTTATGGAAAACCCCTGATGAATTCGAAAGCTATTGTTAGCCTTGTCCCATTTGTCACTAAATGATGGTTACTCCCCCGCCCCAAAGCACTAGGGCATCCCTCGGGAAATGACAAAGGATTAAACAAATATTCCATCCTACTAACCAGGGATTTCAGGCATCCAGCCAGACCGATATTTACAGAAAAACTCCCCCTTTGGCGGGAATGGCTCTGGGTCATCCAGCGTGCCGACGGTGATATACCGAAAGTGTTCCTTCGCTGGTTCCTTTGGAATGAAGTTAGTCAAGCTGGCCATGAAATCTTGCCAGCGTGGGAGATATATATATATGTGATTATGACGATGCTTCCAACTCCCACTAGGCATCGTTTGTTCTGATAACCAGGCATCCACGCTGGGCAGAAGATATGTCCGTAAAAGGAACAGTACGCATCCAAAGACGACTGTAGAGAGCAAGAGGGCGCTGCACATTCGATACAAGAACTCACCCCATATTCCAAGATAAAACTTCCGCAAGTAGCGCAGAACTCTCGATATAGCATGACCCCGGAGCCATTGTCCGCACAGTGTTCCTTCGTCTTCCCCTGGAGAATTTCCACCGAGTCCTTCGGCACTTTTGCGGTCAGGCCGTAGTTCGTTCCAAACGCTTTCTGGGCAGGAAATATTGTTATGTTATTACGTTTTGGTATAAATCAAGTATTTCGCCTTCTTTTCTAGAATGGGCTTGGTGTGCATGCTGGACAACAACATACTTTGCAGTTATGGCAATGGCAGAGAGATGTACGGGCGTCATCTGGCGATGTTAGGTTAAGTCGATATTGGATCGCTCTGCAATAACAGGACCCGGTATACGTTGGCATCGTGGCACTTTTCAGTGGGAATAGTATGCACAACTAATTCTTTCAACTGTGTCAGTAATTGTTTTATTAAATCAAACTATTTTGATGGGCTTCGAGAGTTAGAAAAGGTTGGAGATAATCAGATACAATTGAGAGCGAATGACGTCATGTGGTGTTACAGTAAGTATATCAACAAAACCTTGTTCCGTTCATTATCAAGCAGAAACCTTCAAATTCCTTGATATGATCATATCTAAGTCCAGGTACATGTATATACATGCACATGTATGTACAGTACATTACATGTTCATAGACAACTTTAAATGACCTCAACAATCGCTCT
Source organism: Blastomyces parvus (assembly GCA_002572885.1). NCBI lineage: Eukaryota > Fungi > Ascomycota > Eurotiomycetes > Onygenales > Ajellomycetaceae > Blastomyces > Blastomyces parvus. The sequence goes on from PDNC01000089.1 coordinate 13,472, forward strand.
CGACACCTAAGTTAAAACATACAATCCATTCCTCACCGTCTTTCCCACGAACACACACTCCACAGCCAAATGGAATACATCCTCTTCAAACCACTATTATGAGCCAACTATCCCCAGGCATCCATACTTTCAACGCCCCCAATGGCATAACATTCAAATTCACCGTTCGCGGAACCACAACCGCCAACCAGGACAAAACGCTCCTCATCCAATGCCCAGGCTGGGGCATCGGACCGCGATACCTCCAATCAGGCCTCGCCCCGCTCGAAAACGAATACAGACTCATCTTCTTCCATCCGCGCGGGTCAGCAGGTTCCTCGCGGCCCGCAGACCCAGCCACAATGACCACCTTCGACATGGCCGCCGACCTCGAGCTGTTCCGCCAGCATCTAAACATCGACCGCTTCCCCGTGATGCTGGGCCACTCGCACGGCGGCACCATCGTGCTGGCATATGCCGAAACGTTCCCGCAACACGTTGCGAAACTCATCCTGCTCGACCACCGGCTGCTGGGGCATGATGACTCGGCAGCGTCCATGCGCTATCGAGAGGAGAGGGAGGGCGACGTGCGGTTCGCGGATGGGTACCAGGCGCTCGCCGCGGGTTATCCGACGAGCGACGAGGAGCTGGGGGTATTCATGACCAGAATCGCTCCGCTCTATTTCTTTGATCCTGCAACCCACGTGCCCAGGTATCTGGAGGCGGTCGGGGATCAAGGGTATTCATTTTGGTGTCTGGATCAGATGCGGCTATGTAACCGGACCGACGCGATAGGGGCGCGGATGGTTGGTGGGCTGAAACAGGTCACGGCGGACACGTTGATCATATTTGGCGGCCAGGATTGCCAGTGCACGACGGAAAGTGCGGAGCAGACGAGGGAGCTTGGTGTAGCTCACGCTACCATTGCTATATTAGATCAGTGTGGGCATTTTCCATGGCTTGAGAAGCCGGATGAAACGTTTATCTTAATCAAGGACTTTATTGATAGATGATTGCAGTGGGACGGACGAAATTTGTGTGGTCCGTTTGATATCAGAGCGTGAGGTGGGCATTTTGAGCGATGTTCACCCTAAAGAGGGTCTGTATTCCCCTTTTAAATCGTCGTCCTTTCTTTTTAGTGATAACCCCATAAGGTAGTATTGGGCCGCAAGGATCAGAAGCCAATTCATAAAAAGTTTAGAAACCTTGTTGTACCCATACACAAGACCTAAACTAGTAGTACCTGCGCGCAAGAACTTGGGACCAAATATATCTACATTGATAGGTCAAGCTTTAATCAAGCCTAAAACAGAAAAGAACTCTCCAAATCACGTTAACAGCCATACATAGCTCTGTATATGACATAACTTCGGTGTGTCACTGACAAACAAGGGCCAGTCGGAAAAAGGGGGGAGGGGGATAAAAGGGAGCCTAGAACTCGAAAGACAATCATCAAGGCTAAAACAAAAAACACAAAACCAAAGCAGGATCGAAAAGCTTCCGGGTATGCCAAACCAAAAAAAAAAACACCAGCAGTTAAATAAATATCAATGGAAGCGTTAAAAAACAATTGTACCAACGCTACGATTCACGAATCATTTTCGTCTGTTTCTTCGCGGTGCCGATGTGGGTATTGTGGACCTTTGTCGCGAACTTGAGACTCGTCAGAGTTTCGCTGAGATGCTCCTGTCTTGGGCTGACCATAACGAACATCAACGTTTTGGAGTTGCCGCCCAGAGAAAATTGAAGCAGGTATGTAAGCTTCATCGCGACGGTTAGCTGATGACCACAAACGATGGACAGTGAAAATAAACAGTCGACCAAACATACCTTGCTATTCCTATAGGGAATATGTCCACCCTCTTTGCCTTGGCCAAGAGCCCCGATTACATCTCCCAAGCAACTGAGGCTACGGTTGATACTTTGTGTTTCCTTTAACCGCTCACCCGTGGCCTTGGAATGACTCAGTCGCTCGCTGCCAGCAAGATCGACAAGGTTAAGTGTACCCTCACTTCTTTCACCCGTGAGGCGGTTTTCCCCGATCAACTTCAAGATGAAAACGGAGTGTGATCGAGATGATCGTTCATTCGCTTTAGTTGCAGCGACTGAACGATTCGTGGCAGCACGACGTAGGATGGACTCGACGCGAGCAGGTGAATCCAGGTGGACGGTTGTGATGTCCGTGATGGTGGTCTTGCATTTCTGCATATCATGGCGAATCTCGTGTTTCTTCTTGTCGAATTCCTCCGCTTTACCGAGCAAGTCGTTCAGGTTTTCATTGTAAACCTCGACAAAATTTCCTTGCATTGTATATTGCCATCCCTTTTCTTCGAGTGCACTGGCAGTGTCGTATATCTGGTGAACGGCGCGAGGGATCATACCGTCGTCCGAGGACATCGTGTGAGTTTTTCCACTGCCCGTTTGGCCGTAGCAGAATATGCAAACATTATATCCATCTAAAGCACTCTGAACCAGTTGGCTTATCTCTTCAAAGACATCAGTGTTTTGGGATGATGGGCCAAACACATGATCAAAAGAGTAAGCGTAGTTTTTGGTTGTGATGTTCCCAAGGCTACTCTTCTCCTCTGGGCCAAGGACCGATATTTCCTTGGAATCAGCTTCTGTGTCGGGGAATTCAATTCTCGCAGAATCCTCGACGGGCTCACTCTCAAGCATGGGACGAACGCGACAGAAAACGCGAATATTTCCCTTCAGTTCCTGTACTTGATTATGGAGTTTCCGTCGCAATGTCTCCTCTTTGCGCAGTTTGTCTTTAGCAGCTTGAGTTTCCGCTAGTGCATCCCGAAGTTCCTGATCCAGACGGCCAAAAGCATCAGACTGTTCCTTATTGCCAGACTCGAGGAACTCAATCCTAGCCTTCAAAGCACTAACAGAAGACTCTAAAGTCATGATGTTACTGGTATGCTGTACCAAGTTGTGTTGGAGCTGCTTGTTAAGTGCGCGTTCACGATCCAAGTCGCTGGTCAAGCTATCCACCTTCGATGTTACGTTTCGCAGCTCTAGATCCTTGTTCTCGACTTCGGCTTGGGTACGTTGTATATCCATGGAAGTTTGCGCATTCATTTGGTTTAGCTCGTGTCGTAACCTGCTTCTTTCATTTTCGATTTCATTGTCAAACCGGCGACGTAATTCCCTCAGTTCATCCTTGTGTCTAGCTACAAGTTCCTCAATCTGTTTCCTAGCATCTTGACGTGAAGCGTCTAAATTGATGCGGTGCTGTCTATCTAAATCGTCAAGTTCAATCTCGTGGTCGCGCGCCGCATTTTTAATACCGCCTTCAATCGTCGCGAGGCGAGATTTGGTAGTGTCAAGATCAACACGGAGTGTAATGTTTTGCTCTGAAAGCTGTGAGTTTTTCTCTTCTACCTCCTGGACTATAGCGGTCAAGTTGTTTCGTTAGCAAAATTTCGATACACGCTTCACTGAGCCATTAGAGTCTTCATTTCATACATACGTCGAGTTTTGTATAGTTCTATTGCCTCCTTGAGGCCGGCGCTCTGGTTCGTTGTGCCTTGGAATCGATTCAGGAGCAAATCACACATAGCATTCATTTTTTCCATTTTGGCGTCCTGGTCCCATGCTTCGACTGAAGAGCAACGAGTTAGAAATTGCTTTACTTTTGGAGGGGATTTCCTAGGTGACTTATTCAAGGGTCGAAGAATGCTAGATGATGGGGTTATGGGGCAATGGGGTCTCCTAACAGGAGATTTGGGTACCCGAATATCAGGCCCAGGTATCTCTTGGACTTCATCCCTGGGTGATGGGGCAACGGATGGGGAATGGGGCTTTAGGGTTAGGCCGTTCATTGCGGTGCTCAATGACACTTCTCGCGGGCGCTCGGGTGGCGGGTAAGAAATTGACTGTGCAGCGAAAGAGCTCGACCAATCTGAAGTATAATTCATATGGTTGTCATAGCTTCCTCTTCTTGCAGCCGGACCAGCATTCAATTGAAGTGAAAATGAGGGGTGCGCTAAAGAAAATACATTCATACCCTTTCGTTTCCCTAAAACGGAATCATGGAGATCGTCATCTCGAGTGCTCATTGAGGTTATCGGACGTGGGGAAGAGGGCCCGTGTGAGCGGCCGTATCCGAAGGAAGTTTGGGGCCGGGCGATGTTTCGAGCGGAGGACCTTGTTCGCGAACTGGGGCCATCGGAAGAAGGGTTTGGGTTGTATGGATTGTGTCGTGAAGCGACAGATGCAGGGCGGGAAGAGGTTGACGTCGAGGCTGAGTATAAGGGTTTAGAACTCATAGATTTCGAGGCGGAATGGCCAAAGGGCTTCTGCTTTCTGGTTTCCCCACCCCTTTGAGCCAGCGTTTTTCTTGTCGGGGCGGCGGCTTCTGTAGCTGTTTGGTGGATTGTTAGACATATTTCCTGGCCGCGAGCAGCGTGCTGTCCCAGCTCTTTCTAGAACCTACCGGTTGATTCGACGTATTTTCGGCTGATCGTGCCTGGCGGGGCCATCATGGTGCTAGCCGCGTTGTTGTTCGCGGACACGGTGATATCATGAAGGCTTCTCCCATTGGTGTTGGCTCGATTTAAGCGAGGGATACCGGAGGAGAACTACAAATGCAGTCAGCGATTTCACCAGCCTGCGTCATTTCAGAGCAATATCGGACGAGGGTAACGCACCCGGTGAGAGTTTTCGTCGCCGTCCATTATGTTATGAATTGGATGTCGGGAAGAGCAGCCTCGAGGAATTAAGGAGAGGCTGAGGATACTCGAGATCCGCGATCAAGCAGGGTAAGTTAATTCAAGAGCACTCCATAAAGCTGGGAGCTTTTTGCAGTCACAGCAAAGGAGAGACACCCGAGATTGAGACAACAAACGCAGTCTGCCCCAGGGCGGAGTATCAGACTGACAATGAATGCGTGGATGAGATACGAAGATAAGATTTGATATGACAGCTGAGGCTCCGAATGTTTGTCCGGCGCAATGTCCGTTGCCGGGCCAACCGCGCGGGACCAGTGCAAACAGTGCAAACAGGTCATCTCATCACGTGAGCCGTTTCACGATCTACTTAGACATTTGCTGTAGAGAGAACACAGTCCTGACCGATTGAGCCAGCAGGAGATACAATTATCATTCTTGCATGAAGAGGGCCAGTCGCGGAAGTCAACTCACAAATAGGCAATAGGATTCCAGCCGTCCATTCGTACTTCTTTGCTGTGTTGCCTGGCAGCAAAACCGCTCGTGTTTTCCACCGGCCAGTGCTCTGTGCTGACTACGCAGCCCGCTGCTCAGCCCTGGTGCGGCATCATATCACGGCGGCCGCAAGACAACCCCCTACATGACCCCCTCAATTACCCCCCTATCTCACATCCACCTTGACTCCTCGTCCCAGATCTTATACACTTCCGCCTGAACCTATCCTGTCAACTTCCGAATTCCAGTTCTTTTCGTCATGGCGGGTCGTTTCGTTCGCTCATCAAAGTATCGTGCGTTGTTCTCTCCTAGTTTCACCATTTCCATGTCCCGTGTCCTCCTTTCTACACCCCCGACTGACTCCATGATCTCCTGTAATAGGCCACGTCTTCGGACGCTCAACAAGAAAGGTATGTCGTGCTATTCTGTAGTTCTTACGCTGCTTGGCTTGGGCTTACACTTGGAGTTGAACTTTTAGGAACAATGTTATGACAATCTTCACATTTCCAAAAATGCCTGGGATACCAATTTGGTCAAGGTGCGTTCTCCAAAACATCCGGGAAACACAGCGCACAATTAGAACCTGTGCTGATATCTGCCCAGGCCAATCCTAAATACATATCTGTCAACTGGGAAACTTCAGGAGGTGGCGCCTTCGCCGTACTGCCCATCAATGAGACGGGCAAAGCACCAGACCGATTCCCTCTCTTCCGTGGCCATACCGCCGTCGTATTAGATACAGACTGGTGAGCAAACCCCTCAATTATGCCCCCACGATCAAATAGTAATCGTCGAATTTTCTAGGAACCCCTTTAACGACTCTTTGATCGCATCTGGTTCGGATGATGGCAAGGTATGATGCCCCGCGCCGACTGCTAACCACTGTCATGTTACACCCACAAACCCACAACTGGTCCATCCGCTGAATATAGACAGGTCTTCCTTTGGAGGGTGCCTGATAATTTTACTCTGCACGTCGATGCCGAGGAAATTGCTGATATCAGCCCTGTGGGCAAATTGAGTGGTCATCCAAGGTGTGTATATTTCCCCTTACCGTTTCGTTGGTGCCCTAGTACAGCACTAGGAACCCGAATCAGGCGCTGACTGGCTATCTCGTTTTGTTTCCAGGAAGGTTGGACACGTCCTTTTCAATCCCGCAGCCGAGAACGTCCTGGCATCCTCATCTGGTGACTACACCGTGAAAATCTGGGATATCGAATCCGGATCGTCGAAGCTCACACTAAAGCATGCCGAAGTTATTCAATCATTGTCTTGGAGCGCAAATGGTTCCATGTTAGTTACAACGTCGCGGGATAAAAAGCTTCGATTTTGGGACGTCCGCCAGGAACGGCCCGCCCACGAAACAGCCGGCCATTCTGGTGCGAAGAACAGTCGCGCCGTATGGATGGGTGAACATGACCGCGTCGCCACTACTGGATTTTCAAAAATGAGCGATCGGCAGCTAGCCTTATGGGACATCCGTGCCCCGCGTGAACCCATCAATGGTTTCAAGTCTCTCGACTCAATATCGGGTGTTTGCATGCCATTCTGGGACGATGGCACTCAATGTTTATATTTGGCTGGAAAAGGGTGAGTAATAGCACTGCCCACGATTGTAGCGGCACTTTTTGAGCTAACTTTAACCGCAGTGATGGTAATATTCGTTACTTCGAGTACGAGAATGACAAATTCGAATACCTGTCGGAATATAAATCAGCGGATCCACAACGTGGTATTGCCTTCATGCCGAAACGTGGCGTGAACATGCATGACAATGAGGTGGTTAGGGCACTGAAGACGGTTAACGACACTTACATTGAACCTATTTCCTTTATTGTTCCCAGAAGGGCCGAAATGTTCCAAGGCGACATTTATCCACCCACTACTGGCCTCAAACCAGCCATGTCAGCAGCCGAATGGTTTGATGGCAAGGAGGGCCTCCCCCCAAAGATTGACCTGGGTAGTTTATATGGCGGAGAGGGACTGAAAGAAGTTTCTCCACAAGCGGCCCCCACCCCCGCCCAGAAACCCAGCTCACCTGTTAAACAAGCTGAACCCGTCCCGAAGGAGCCAGAACCCAGCAAACCTGTTGCTGTTTCCTTCAGGACCAACCCCCCTCCGTCCGTAAAGGAACAAGGGTCCTCCATTGCAGCCATGGCTTCAAAATATGCAGATGATGAAGAAGATGCCAATGAAATCGATGATAGCTCGAGTTTTGAGGAGGTCCAAAAGCCAGCAAGTAGTCGCCCCCCTGCTATCACATTTTCTCCGCCAGAAGCTAGCGAGCCACAACCGAAAGCAGTGCCGAAGGTAGAATCCCCTCCAGCGGCCTCCCCAACTGAGAAGGTATGTCACACCTTTCCTATTTGTAGTTTAGGTAATTTAGTGTTGGATATTTATAAATTAACCCTTTGCCCGCCTCATCAGTCCTCGCCAACAACCCGGACCGCAGACATTTCCGCTAGCGTGCAGGATGTAGTCCAGCGTGAGCTATCGTCGATACGAAGTTTGATTACAGAGCAAGGCCGCACAATTGCTGCTCAGACGCGGCAGATTGAATTCTTGACAAATGAAATAGAGGATCTGAAGACGAAGTTAGCCTAGCCGATGACTCCGTTTCTATCTACGGATACCGAGCGTCCCCGCTAAACCAGCTATATATCACCTTTGGAATATATACCGTGGATGGTTCTATGCTTCCCAGCCCGTCGTGTTATGTCCAGGTTTATCCGTCGAGACGAGTTGCCTTTGTTGCGTTCTGTTAGATAAACGTTGTCTTCCCCCTGCCAGCTTCGTATTCCCCCACCTCTTAACTGCGTCCTTTTCATGAGGTGCATCGTCTGTTAAGTTACGTTGTTTGTACAGTTCATTCCTCTTTCTCCTTTATTTTACTTTACACTAGCGCTGTGTTTCCTTCAGCAGATAACTGTCACCTACGAATTCGAATTTCAAGGTTGGGCGTGTTCCTAGGTCTTTACTTGCTAGCCCTTTATGGACACAATGGGGCTTTCAAATTCCTCTCTTTTGAACATTTTGAGTTGAAAAATGCTTTTGTATTACGCGTCCGTTTCTGCACAGAAGTAGTAGATAAGAGTTGTGCAACTGATCAACTACGAGCCAAATAATGAATTTTATGACCCATTCTGACAAAAGCCCAAACTCCAGAACTATAGCTGGGGAAGTTCCTACATGGTTGGAACATATCGCCCTTTCTGATTAATGTATCACAATCATATCTACATGTACATCGCATGATATACAGTAAACAAAAAATATAATAAAAGATAAGAATCCCAAACCGCCAAACTCCATCACCTTAAAAAAAGGTTTAATATAAAAAATCAAAACCACAACAAATAAATCACCCCCGCCACAACTCCAACACCCCATTAATCATCTCCCGCATCCTCAGCACAGCCTCCGGATCCCTCGCTGCCGAAAGAACAAGATGTTCATCCGAAGAAGCATACGTGCGGCTAACATACCCCCAAAGCGTGGACTGGGCAACATGCCTCGAACCGTTGGCGATGGCCTCTGCATTCTTCTCCGACACAAGCCGCTCCAGCTGCGTCTTATCAGCCGCCGGCATGCGCGGGTACTCGAGCGCCCACTTCCTCCAGATCGTGCTGTCTTGGTGCGCGGCGAGTGTTGCCTGGTACTGCGCGGCTTGCGAGGCGATTTCGTGCGGCACGTAGATGCCTACTTGCGCTGAATTGGGTTTTTTGCGCCGGGGTTGTGGAGATGTCTGGGTTAGAAGTGAGCAGGTCTGAGTATATATATATATATTTTTGTTTAAATTTCTTTTTGGGAAAAGGGGGAGATGATCTGGTAGAAAAGCAAACATGAAACATAATTGAGGGTCAGGATGGGCCCGGAGGGGAAGACCTTACATGCTGCACGAATATCGTCCTCCTATCGCTGGATGCACGCATCAATCTGCGGCACTGGCGAAGCATAAATTTATTCCCGGGAGGCACAAAGACATATCCCCCAGGGAGCTGCGGGGTTCCACTTCCATCGACGGGAAGCTATATCCAGCAGGAAAAATCAGAACCAGGTACTCAAAATGTAATGTATGTATAAATGCATACTCGAGATCGTAAAATCCCCCCCACCAGTCAAGGCACACATACCGTTTCCCCGTGTCTATTTACATTGCGCGTAGCAGCCCCCGGGGACTGCTTGGATGGAGTAGTCGACGAATGGCTCCGAGCACGTATCTGCCGGTTGAATGTGCGGGGGCTCCAAAGGGATAATGATAATAATACATCGTGCCCTGAGGCTCGCGAGCAGCGAGTTCTTCCTCCTTGTATGCGGCTGCTGCTGGAGATCAAGACCGGAATCCCAATAGCAGGCCTCAACGACGAACACGATCGGAGAGAGAAGAGGCTCATGCCGCCTGCGATAGCATGATCATCGGAGGAGAGGTTTCCCAGCCCTGCTAACTAACGACACCAACTTCTCGATGGTGGTAATTCGCTAACCCCCTTTTATCACTGTTCTTATATCGAACATCTGAGCGAGGTTTTGAACAAAAGTTTGTAGTTCATTGTTATATCACGTGATATTGAGATCAGAGGCTGGCGGAATATTTTCTACCGCTTTACGCTGTTCGCTGATTACTGGATGGATCAATAGTAGTAGAATAGTAGTATCGGACATTTATATTGTGTGTATTACTAGGTGCATAGAGCAGAGTCCGCGTTCAAGTAGCTGCAACCCGTTAGCAGAGTATGAAGCACCATCGCATGAAGTCAACAACCGGAAAGAGATCTGAACAAGTCACAAAACTTGATTCTGCAACAAGAGATATCTATGAAGAAAAACTCAGGTATCTCGTGTAACTATCTATTTAACGCCTTGAAATGGGCGGCCCGCCACTTTTCATCTAACTACCCAGTGTATGCCAATAGGTTTTCGTTTGGCGGATAGAAAATCCCCACAGATAACAACATATTTCCAGAAGCCAACCAAGGTGTCAGGTCAAATACACAAGGCCGTGGTTAACAAACCCCCGCCCCCCCCCCCAACGCCGATAAATTGTATAGATTCACATAAAAAGCCATGACATCGCTAGGAACTGCTGGCCTGCCTGCCTGTCTAGAAAATAGGCCGTGAGAGAGAAGCGAAAGTCACAAAGCATCGAGAGGAGATATATGAATATACTGAAGTTCGAGAGAAACTCAGGAGCGCACCTTGTTCTCGTCCCATTCATACATTCACGCTAAGCCCATCGCGCAGCTTCTCGTTCAAGCTCGACTCGCGCCGCTCTAGCCTGATCGCTTTCCTCATCCTCATACTTGTAGCTGAGATGCCTCCCACCGCCTAACGTCTTCTCCTGCCTACTCCCGCGACGCCGGTTGCTTCTACCATCGCGATCAGCATTCATCGCCTCTCGCCGCTGCTGGTCTCGTAATAGTCGTTCTTTATCCCGTGCCTCGCGCTCCAGGGCATGCGGGTCTTTCTCTTGGGCGCGCGATTCCCGAAGGTCCGCTGATTTCTTCTCGCGGTCTGCGGTCTTTTTTTCGTCTGCCTCGCTACGCTTAATGCGGCGGGAATGCCGGCGAGAATGGTCTGGGTCGTCGGGGGATGCGGACCTATCGCGGCGAGACCGTTTGCGGTCTCTGTCACGATCCCGGTCACGTCCGCGTTTTGATTCCCGATCTCGAGCTCTTTCTTTATCTTTGTCTCTATCCTTATTCTTGGCTCTGTCTCGGTCTCGGTCTCGGTCTCGGTCTCGGTCTCTATCCCGATCCCTATCCCTGTCCCGATCCCGCGCCCGATCTCGATCCCGATGCCGACTAGACTTTTCTTTAGACGTTGACTCGTTGGTCCGCTCCTTGGCGGATGAACGAAGGTCATTTTCCCGGTTTGTAGGGTCGCCTTTTTCATCTGAAGTAGGTGGCTTTACCTTGGCGTCAACCCCATTAACTTCACTGGCGCCTGTATCACAGTCGCGATGTTTGGGGCTCGAACTTCGGCTGCGGTGGCGGCGTGAACGATGGGACGAGGACGTTTTATGGTCACCTTTCCGGTCCTTGTCACGCCTACTACGATGTTCCGCGCGCTTGGCAGGCTCCACTGAGGGTGACCGAGATCGCGATTCTCTATTGCCCCGTCGACTAGACACCTGCTCATCATCATTTTCTCGCCGGGACTTTCGTCGTCGATCGCGACTCTCATCCCTGCTTCGCTCACTAGATGAGCCGCTGGGTGAACGGGATCGATGCCGATACCGGCGACGGTGACGGGAGCGGTGTCGAGACGGAGACTTTGATATCGACCTTTGTCTAGATACGGACTGGTCTCGCGACCGAGACGGTGACCGACTGTAAAAATGGATGTTAGAAATTGCTTTCGAGATGAATTATGAGAGGCGGCTCGTGGCGGAGAGTCATCATTACCTTTGGACGTCTTTATCTTGCTTGAGGGTTGGACCGTTTGCAGCCCAAACAACAGGGAACCCTCTACCATTGCGGATACCAACATTCGGCAATCCTTCTCTCATAGCTCTGGGGGCAGCCGGTGCGCCCACAACACCCATTCCCCGGGGCTCCATCGCAGTCATGTTGTTATAAGGGGCGGACAACTGTGTTGGAGACGCATGAAGCATTTCATCCGAATGGGTGGGTGCCATATCACGGCTTCTCTCCGGCATATTTATATACACTCCGCTTCCCTGCGCATTACCTTGATCTGCGCCGTCATCATTCCCTCCCTGTGCTACAGCACCTACCTGGGTGGTTGTCTTGGACTCGGTGGCTCGATCAACCTGAAGCCCATTATCTGTAGGCTCATGGGAATCGCCATGCTCTCCAGTGGGCAAGACTGATTCGCCGGAGGCTGCGTTTTCGGGCGATACTGTTGCAGGTTCGTCCGTTGGCTGGTTCTCCTTAAGGTCATCCTCTCCACCTGGACATAATTCATCATTAAATTTTTTAACATGATCCGAGTCGGGGGCAATTGCGGAAGTACCATTAGCAAAACCAGATACAGGGTCAACTTGGTGGTGTGGATGCGTGGCCATATGGGGTTGGAAGGAGGAAGCTTGGTTAGTGGAGGAGGGGAAACTACCATGCACCCCAGGCATAAACCCGCCACGTCCACGGCCACTAGGGAAAAATCCGCGGCCTCTGCCACGGCCACGGCCGTAACTAGGGCCAAATTGGCCGTGGAAGTCATTGTTAGGATATTGCTGTTGTTGATGCATGTGAGGATAATTTGCGTAATTCTGGGACATATTATATCCACGATATCCACCAGGACTAGGGCCAAATTCAGCACCCATGCGATTCGCAAATGGATTTGCATTGAATTTATCTGGACCTCCATTCCACATATTGCTTTGACCATCCCATGTTCCATACATTCCTTGCCCTGCGTTGAAGTTCATCCCCATGTTCATTCCATTATTCATGCCATTCATATTCATCCCATACCCTCCAAACATACCCTGACTCGACGCCATCGGATCCAGTCCCATCCCTGGCATTCCCGGAGGTCCTAGTAGATAGATGTTAGCTAGTGATCGAAGCTGAAACGGACCTAGAATGAAAAGAAAAAGAAAAAACGTACCAATTCCATTCTGAAATGGCATCATTCCATTGAATTGGACACCGCCAGGCATCGTTTGCATCATTTGGCCATAGTGTGAGCCCCCTTGCCAACCGGCTTGCGGAAAACCGCTCATCCCATTCACCCCATATCCCGGTCCATTTGCAAAAGAATCCGAGCCATGCGAGTGAGTTGGAACTCCGGAAAGCTGTTGTCCCGCAGTTAAATCGCCTGGGGGTTTATTGGGGTCTGCGTCTGATTGCCCCGGAACCGATGTTCCCTGGGGGATATTACTTGTATAGTCGTCAATCGCGTTGTTACCGGTCTCAACAGTGGAATTTCCACGCTTTTTGTAGCACGGCATTAGCGACGCTGTAACTTATGATTCCTGAGAAGGAGGTGTCCCAAACTCACCGCTTCATCGTCCACTCGGTCATTTCTGGCGTTGCCGGCAGGGTTGTCGGGTGTTGCCGTTTGCAATGCCGCCTCCTCGGGTTGATCCGTTACTTCATTGGTGCCAGCAGCAGCAATCGAATGGTTCGTATCCTCGACTGCAGCGATAACGCCTTTCGTTTCTGTCGCATTGTCCACCTGGCCCAAGGGAGTAGTAGAGGGAGGAACCAGGTTCGAGTTCACCTGGTCTACTGATTTGTTTGGTTCGTGTTCAACTGTAGGAGGTTGAGGAGCTGCTGGACGATCCTTCTCTCTCTTTTTTTCCTCGGTTCGCAAGAATGCTTTGAGGGTTGTCCTCAGGGCTTTATTTGGTTTGCACAGATCGGCGGACAGGGGAGTATGAGCGCAGACGGGACAACTTTCCGGGAGTGAGGTCTGGCCTATGCAAAATAATTAGGCACGAGTACAAAGAAAATAACAATAATACATTGATTCCAAGCCAAGGGGGGGGTGCTTACAGTTCTCGCATATGGCCTGGTCGCAGCATGGAAGGCGGAAGGCATTTATAGCAAGCTTATTGCAAATGGCACAGCGCAGTTTGAAAGGGATTTCAACCTGTGTGAGCGAGCTGTGGCGGGTTCAGGTCAGCGAGTCGTGTACTCCCTTCCTACCAGCAACGGAGTTTAATTTCGAAGGCCACCCACCTTGCAATTTCCATAAGGCCCGACGCGGGATCGAGCGTTGCCATGTTCAAAGGATTGAGGCAACAGGTTTGTAGCAGACCCAAGCAGGGACCCACCAGGGAGAGAAGAGAGGAGAATAGGATTACGATGGAGTGCTGAGGGGAACCAGATATGTGTCGGAAACCATTCTGAAGCAGAGGATACAAGGCGCGCAGCACAAGGAGCTCCCGGTCATAAAGTAGCTGGTGACAATAGACACGGAACACGGAACACGGGATACGGGATACGGGATACTCGACCGTGATTGCCGCTGAGAAGCTGTCTGGGGAGCTGGCTTTGCAACAAACAACAGCTCATGGCCAGGTGAAGTCCGGCGGAGGTTGACTCTCCCTAGGGAAAAAAAATTCCCGCATCAGGCCCGGATTAAATAATCCTCCGGCGCCGGCTTCAGCCAACATTCCACGATGATTTTTTTTCCTCATGCGAAGACTGCTTTTGATGTCATTTACGATGTGTGCTATAACTGCCTTTTTCTTCTCCCAGACCTTTTTATTGCCGCAGCGTATCAGTGTGTGGTGTTTGTATTACGTTGGGCGAAAGTGTTCAGGCCTACAGTCTGTTTCTCAATCACGAGCTTAAATGCATTTTTAACAGTGGGAAGAGATGTGTTATATGGTCACACCTCACCTAACAGCAAACAGGTGGCTGACTGCAGTTTTCTTAAAAAATATATATATGCTGTAGCCTGTAGGGAGTACATGATGTAGCTATCCCTCTCATCAACCTCCAGCAATGTTGAAGTGTGGCAGTGCTGTGGAATGCCATCACAAACATGATATATATATATATACATGAGCACCCCATTCGCGATGCCTAAATCTTGGAGGAGAAAGCACCAAAAGAAAATAAATAAAAGGACGACCAACTCATAGGTGGAGTATGTATGACTTTTAATCATTTATTATTATTATTGCTGTATTGTTGTGCCGCTGTTACAAACCCTCTTTTAGCGGGTGCCAGGGAATCGCAAAAAACCTTGGTTGCTGCTGGTTGGCGGTGGGGGCGCGCCCGGCGCAAAGGCTGCGGCGCGAAAAGGGATAAAAGGCTTTCGTGCGCCCGCGGGACAAACGCTGAATTCTGGCCAACTTTTCCCCTCAGACAGTCAGCCGTGGCAATAAGCGTGTGCCCTGGTCTGTGTTCCCCCGCGTCTTCCTGTTGCCACACACTTAGCTGGTACCGCCCACTCCCCCGCGGAGAAATATTCTTCCGTTATTCCGGGGCTCCCGCTTTCCAGGAGCTAAACCGCGCTTATCCCAATTCCGCTAGACTGTTTCCGCTTGCCGCCCTACCTCATATCACGTGATATAAATATCAATAGGTATAGGCGCGTGAGGAAAGAAGCGGTGATACCGACAGGCAATAATAATAAATAATACCCCGAGCGCGTTTCATCAACGGCCTTCACTTTTGGTGCTGCTCCAAGACAAAAACAGTCGATACAGGGCGAGACATCGTGATTATCTCAGTTGCCTACATATACATATACATCTACCCCCGGCTGAGAGGCGAACGCTACGCCTGGGCTATACAAACATTGGAGATCTACTCTCAGGACTGCAACACAATAATATACACTGCCAGGTAAGGTGTTTATGTGCTCTCATTAATTCCAAAATATTACATTTTTTTCTTCTTCTTCATCTTTCTTTCCTTTTGCGCGTTTCTCGTTCCCGGGCTTGTTAGCGCTGTACAGCTCCTAATAGGTAAGTGACATACCGCGTCATACCTAGGACATGCGCGAATGTTTGCTAGTGTTCCGGAACAGCTAGCCACTCACAGCGTCCCGTTCGATTTTGTATGTTCTATATGTCCAAGCCTGCTAACATCGATGATCCTAGCGATGACAGACCAGGATAATTCGTACAGACCCCGATCTCCAGACTTTTCTGGCTTCCCTGGGTCCCTCCAGCTCCCCCCCAGTCCCTACGGACAGACCCCGTATCCCCTCAACAGCCCCCTCGCCCACAGAGCTTCATACGACGCGTCTCCGTTCTTCAGCCCACAAGCTCACCAGCCCCAGCCGCAGCTTCAACGGCCTACCCACCAACAATATATCCCGCAACCTCTCGATTCAAACTACCCTCCGCACATCATGCCCCCACGAACAAGGTCGCGGGCTGCTGCTACAGAGCAGCAGCACCACCCCATGGAGTGGAATGCAGCACCTGAGTCCCCACCGCCAGAAAACCATCTAGCGAAAATGAGGGGATCAGCGCCGTCACAAGTTTCCGGCGGTATTGAGGTTAAAACGAAGTTTCCGGTTGCAAGAATCAAGCGCATCATGCAAGCTGATGAGGATGTGGGGAAAGTTGCCCAAGTCACTCCGATTGCTGTTTGTATGTTTCTCCCTATCCATCCTCTCTCTCTCCCTTTCTCCTCCACGTGGATGTAAGTGGATGTAACTGACTTTGTGATCTGGACAAACAACAGCCAAAGCGCTCGAGTTATTCATGATATCCCTCGTCACGAAAGCCGCGGACGAAGCGCGGGCCCGGTCTTCGAAGCGAGTAACGGCCGCCCATCTCAAAGAAGCTATCAGCAAGGACGAGGTTCTGGACTTCCTCGCGGATATCATTTCCAAAGTCCCCGACCAGCCTACTGGCAGCAAGAAGGATGATGATGGAAGCGACCATAACGACGGACGTAGGAGGAAGGGCGGCGGCCGTCGAAAGAAAGAAGACCACGATGATTTCTAGCTGCAAGATTTTTTATGCGCCTTTCGTAATATTTTTTTTTCCCCGCCTATTTCCTTACTTGAATATTTTCTATTGTTCCTGTGCCTTGCGTGTAGCATTATTGGGGATTGGGGCGTTCGATGGGATTATTTAGGGTTTGGCTTTTTTTTCTTCTTCCCCTCTTCTTCTCGGTTAGTTGAAGGGCCATGAATTGTGATATTGCTTTTATTTTTCTTGGTGTCAGTAGCAGAATCGGGCGTTCTCTTTTATATCTCGAGGTATAATCTGGTGATTAGCATTTCTCCCACGCAAAGGAACTTCGGACGTATTTTGGTTCTTTATTTATTTTGGCCCCCTATGTTTCCGAGCTTGGGAGGGTCAATCAAAGCGAGTGCGATAACCCGCGATAATAAATCATTCAGAAACTCTAAGCTGGGTGGGAATAGGCTCGTGTAGCCTGTTTGATTCGTGTCGCTATCGGGATCATCTTGTTGTAGAAATCAAGGAAGCAAGAAACAGAAGAAGAAGAAGAGAAGGCGGCGTTGTCTGCGGAGGCAACGGGGGCAAACCGGCGCTTGTTCCTCGCCTAACTCACGGCGGCTGTGGTTAGCGCGAGGTACCGCGGCGGCAAGCCACTTGAGCCCCCTAAAATAGTTCAACGCCATCCACGATCCAGATCCAGCCCGAGACGCGAACAACCACCGCCCACGCCCCATGTCTTGTCTCCAGATGACCGAAGACTGTCGCGGAGGCTTAATTTCAAACAACATACTACAAAAAAGGACTTTTGCTCGCACCACAGAGGATCCGTATCTTCATAGCTCCTCTCCTTTTCATCTCCCAGCGAATAATATGCTCTCGATTACAGACTGAACCATGGACTTTGTAGGTTCCTGACCCGAATAATAATAAACTTCCACGTGAAGTCTTGCATTTTTCAAACTGACCGATTATTCATTCAACAGTGGTCTCGTCTGATCGGGGGTTCTGGTCTCTCGTCATCAAAGGTCCTTCGGGGCAACTCCGCTGCTGAACGTCTAGCAACATTTAAACATACTTGTAATACCCTCGATGTAAGAAGACAGATGGATACCTACCTCCCATTCCCCGCCGAGGTCATCTCAAACAAACCCTGCAGTTTATGTTTTTAATCCATTGAGGCCCATGACAATTGAAGACGCTGACACATGGTGCGCCGTCGTCCTACTAGCACATATGGCGTACGGCGCCTACCGCCTCTGGCGAGGCTGCTTCCATTCTTCAGGTCAGAAGCTGTCTTGAACGCCTCAATTCCGTCCTTAACGACGAGTCTCGCGGCCCCGCGCCTCATCCCTGCCATGCCTTTGCTGCCACTTCCCAGGTTTACTTGACTGTTACGAAACTGGCGCTGTCCTCGTGTGATCCCGGTGTCATCTCGAACGCCGCAGTCCTCTTCAATACATTGATTGATGCCGAGGTTGAAGGCATTGTTGATAATCGGGTATTTGCCAGGGCGCTAGTCGACCTGGTTCGCAGAGCGGGCTCTGCTGGCGAGGAAGGGGAAGGGAGGCTTGTCGAGCTGCTGTTTGGCGTCGCGAACAATATTCGGTTACGCCCTGCTATTCTTCCTGCGTGGTTTTTCCCCAAGGACCACGGCAATCAGGGGCCGGAGCCGGTGGAGACTGGGAAGGAATTTGCGGGTGCAACGCGAAAGGACGATTTCCCGTTCTTCTATTTGTTAATCGACTATGTTCATCATGAAGGAAGATCGGGGGATTTCGCCCGAACGGGCCTGCTATATATCATTGAGACGGCATCGCGATCAAAGGAGCTCGAGCGATGGCTGATTGAAAGCGACCTTGCAACGCTAATGGCCACGGGCTTAGGGGCGCTCTATAGCCAATTGAATAGGTCCGTAATTACAACCATTCCTCTCGCTTGTGACATCACTGAATACCTGGGCTTATATCATCGTTAAAACAGAAAGCTTCTTTTCTTGAAGGATGACGAGACCATCCCGCATATCGTCGCTCTCTCCGATTATGCTCCGGTGGAGACGGCAGCTCGCCCCAAGCTTGGGGCACACATGGACGCATTTCTTTCTTACTTGTTATTTTGGCAGGATACTGTAGATCATTGTAAATCTGCTGAGGTTAACGACACGCTGCTGGATCATTTTCAGGTCCTGTTTCTTCAACAGCTTCTGTATGCTCTTGCCCCCCCCAAGGACTAAATACTTCCATAAGTTTTTGTTGTCAACTGACTGCGATATAGTTATCCGTCTCTTTTGGAGTCATCGGATGTTGATGGCGGCTCCACTTCCGCTGTTATTACCTACCTTTGCCGCATCTTGGAATCGATTGACCAGCCCGATCTAGTCCATCGAATTTTGCATTTTCTACTAGCCTCATCCACGGGGAGCGAGCCCGCTGTCCAAATTTCCAAGCAAAAGTTACGAATGTCACTCAGCCGCCGCAGATCGCTTGACCTCCTAGCTTCGTTCGCGCAGGCTGCTGCAAAGCCATCGCCAGAACTTTTCAACTTGG
Source organism: Blastomyces parvus (assembly GCA_002572885.1). NCBI lineage: Eukaryota > Fungi > Ascomycota > Eurotiomycetes > Onygenales > Ajellomycetaceae > Blastomyces > Blastomyces parvus. Next base: position 32,509 of record PDNC01000089.1, read on the forward strand.
TCGACCTTGTCTTGATGAGTATTAGATCGAAAAACCCCCCTACGGTAGTGGCTACCCTCCAGCTTATGACTGTGATTTTTCAACGGCACCATATATTTGCAAGCTCCTTGATCAAAACAGTTCAACCTCCTGAGATATCCATGTGCATTAGGCCTATTGGCGCACTTAATGCAGAATTACAGCACTTAATCAGCTTGGCAGGATCAGTCATTGAAGACCCCTATTTGGATCAGTCATATCAAAACTATCTTCTCGATGCATCCGCGATTTTGGACCAGCGAACGCCTATTATGGCTCTGGTTGGAGGGAAACCTACTGACTCCGCCCTGGATTCGCCCTCGCTTCTGCAGACGAATGACGACATATTACGGGGAATGATCTCTAGGCTGGAGTCGTTCTTCACGAATAGCGTCGTGATGAATCTAGCGTTAACGGAGGCTATTACAAGCTTGGCATCTTCAAACTACATATCCTTGGACGGATGGCTCCTCGTCGATCCTCGGAATTACGAATATGACACTGCGAATCAGACGTGTGCAGATGCAGATGTAGAGGCTGACAACGCGAACAAATTCAGCCTGGCATTCGATCATCCAGTTCTTCCTCCGTCGTCCGTACCATTGGTGCCCCAGACCATTCAAAAGTTGGTTCGCAGAGTTGAACAATGGCGATCGGATATATCAGATTTTGACATCCTCGTCGCAGCCCGCAGACATCTCCTCCGATCCGGCGATGAGGGTGGCGTCGACGGACAACCTGCGGTTAAATCATCTGATTCTTCCAACCGACCATCAACGGACCGCCAGGGTCACCAACACCCAGCCAAAGTTAGCCATCGCTCTGATTCACCACGGGGTCGCAAGACAACGACTGATTCTTCACCACCGCGCTCGTTTGTAAATTCCGGGTCCAGATCATTGTTCAACTCCCCCCTCCGCGATAGCCCGCAGAAGCAAGCACCCCCGCAACCAGAATCAGCAACTCGCTCTTCTGTAGCCGCAGACGAGCTCCGAAAACGACTTGCGACGCTAATCAAGGTCGATCTGTCGGATGATTCTTCTGACCAAGGCACTACTTCTGAAACCGACACTTCGACGACGTCTTTGCCCGATCATCCTGGTGGTGAGGGCTTGGGATCCGGATCGGGAGCTAGGAGCACCTCTCGATCTAATCACGTAACGCTTGGACACGTTCTCACCAACACCATCATCCTCTATGAGTTTATTCTTGAGTTAGTTGCCCTGGTCCAGGTCCGAGCAACGCTGTTCCAGGAAGTCAAGTTTGAGCGTTGAAGGCAATTTTTTTGCCCCGTGCAAAGTTAGGGTATGTACCGTACCTAACTGGGTGTTTGCTACGAAATATTTGTCGTGCAAGTGTACTGGAGGAAATTTATCGATTGGATACACGCGCCCGTTGATATGTACTGTACTTCCGTTTCTTGATCTATCAACGATGTATATATAGAGATACATGGAGTACTTTTTGGAATAAAGGGATGGGTTTTGTCTATCCACTTCCGAGATAAATTAGAAATACATGGTGCTTCACGTTACCAAATTGTCCACAGGTAGTTATGTAAGTTAATATCCGCCAATCGTTATCATGCGTCGCGCGCTTGGTCGTGCTTGTCCGATGGACGGTTAGATTTCCATTTTGACATCCAACCCAACCAGTTCACCATTGCGGAGATGAAACGGCACAATTTCCAGAGCTGTAAATGGCCTCACAAACAGACATCCAGTGATTTCCCTAGCCCAGAAAATAGGCAAGCTTTCTCCATTTTCATTATAATAACACTTTGACACTCCCAAGTCAGACGCCCGGCGTTGGCTCCTCCTTTGAATCAGCGAACTGGTTTCGCCACAGAGTAGAGTATCTCCCTCCCCTTTCTAGCAGCTCATCATGGGTCCCTTTCTCAATGATCGTACCCTCTTCCAGCACGACTATTTGGTTCGCGCCGCCAATGGTGGACAGGCGATGGGCTATTATGAAAGTGGTTCTCTTCCTGCTTAGCTTTTTCAGCGCGCCCTGAATTGCTGCTTCTGTCTCCGTGTCCACCGCGCTGGTTGCCTCGTCCAAGATTAGGATTGGCGGGTCTTTCAGGAACACTCTCGCAATTGCCAACCGCTGCAGCTCGCCTCCAGACAGCTTGACACCTTGTTCCCCGACCTTGGTGTCGTAGCCATCCGGGAAAGTGAGGATGTTGTCGTGGATGGCAGCTGCTCGGCAAGCGTCGTAAACCTCTTCGTCCGAGGCCGAAAGGCGGGCGTATCTAAGATTTTCCATGATTGACGTATTGAACAGGAGAGGGGCCTGGGGGACCACCCCGATGACTTCTCGCAGCGAGTTCTGAGTTACATCACGGATATCATGGCCGTCGATTTTGATGGAGCCGGAAGTGATATCATAAAAGCGGAGCAGAAGCTTCATGAGCGATGACTTACCTGCCCCAGTACTACCTACTAACGCAATCGTCTCTCCAGGGGCAGCGGAGAGTGTGACATCATGAATTGCAGTTCGCTTAGAATCATAAGTAAAGCTGACGTCTTGAAACTCGACAGTGCCCTCGACAGGGCCAAGGTCCGGAGCTCCCTCCTTGTCTGCAACAGTGGGTTTGGTCATGAGCAAGTCCAGCAACCGCTCTGCGTCGAGGAGGTCTGACATGAGATAGCGGTATTCATGCGAGAGAAACTTGATGGGCCAGATGAGGTACTCCCAGTACTGGATCAGGAAGACGAAGTCTCCCGGAGATGCACGTCCCTCGGAAACTTCATGGCCGACAAGGCAGGCAAGGACGAAAAAAGTTATTGGGATCATCGCCTCGGTCAGCCCTTTAATGTAGGCATCTCGCCTTTCCCAGTCCTTCTTTGCCACGAGATGTACGTCCACAGCACAACCGAACTTAAATCGCTCGTGGCCAAACATGCTGAACAGCGACACCGTCTGCCAGCCCTGCACAGCTTGGTGCATGACCCGCGCCTCCAGTCTCTGTGACTTGTTCATGCGCCGTCGGTTATCAATGTTCCAGCTGGATGTTACAACCTCGAGGCAGAGAAACATAAGCGAGGCAAAGAGCATGCAGATTGCAACGGCCGAGTTAAACTTAAGGTACAGGAAGACAAAGGCAATGACCATGTCGACGATCGTGGGGAAAACCTCTAAAACTGCCGTCTCGAGGACCTTGGCTAGCGCGCCGCCTTGCTCGATGGCCTTCATGACTTCAGCAGAGTCTCTGTCTGCGTGGAAGTCCATCGCTAAACTCATGACGTGGTTGAAGGCAGAGTTTGTGAGCTGCCGGTATGAGAATTGCTCGATTGGGATTTTTGCGAGCGATTGAATCAGGCCGACCCCAGAGTCGTCATGCAACAGACTCAACATCAGGTAGAGTGCTAGATCAGCGTACGGCATCTCCCGTGTGAAAAGCTTGTCAGTAAGAATTCCGAGCTGCCGGGGAACGAGGATGTTCAGGCAACGGCTGGCAATCAGACAGAGCACGCAGATAAGAATGCATCCCTGGACTTTGATGTCCTTCTTAGGCACCAGGAACGGCAGAAACAGTTTGAAGTTGTCGAGGTAGGCTATCCAGCTCCCTCTCTTGCGAAGTTGGCTGCCCCAGGTGTTCCCACCGGCACGCCCGTCATCATCGTAGTCTTCATCTGAATCCCAACCGTCGTCGTCTTCGCTGACAAAGGCACCTGCGCCGCTCGTGGATTGGGAAGAGCTCGTGGATTGAGAAGATATAGACTCGGTGCCGTAGGAAGGTTGACCTGGCGCAGGCTCGCCCGTCGCGTGGTTGATCAGGGGCGAGGTGTCCTCCCCTTGGTCAAAATTCCTGTCGTAGCTAGCGATACTGTCCACGAGGAGACTGGCAGCAATGAGCACTCGAATTGAGGCGACGGCCAAGAGCGCACTGTGCTCGACAGCCGCATCGTGAGACACCGTATCCAGCACCAGGAGGGGAATCGCAAACCCAACGGTGATCAAGGTGAGACCGAAAGTTTCCGCAATGAGAAAGCTCTTTCGCAGGGCCGTACACCAAGCAAAAGCGAAAAATACCGCCGAAACGAGTCGATCTGCGCCGGTTTGATCGCGACGGAGAAAAACAAGCACTATCTCTGCAATGTAAGATGTCGCGATAAGAGCTCGGGCAGCAAACCGGACGGCCGTTCTGCCCACGAGGGGCGGTGATTTCGGAGGCGATGTCTGGCCATAATTGAGGAGGAAACATCCAAAGAGAAAGAGGAGGACTATCGCAGTGGATATGACATACAGCCCGTCGAGAACTCTTGCAATATGGATCATGGCTGTGGTAGCGCTCAAACGCGCACTAAACGACTGCCGCGTGCCGCAATGGCTCCCCAGCCGCTCACCAGGTGAAAGTAATCATTATTAAATATCTTCTCTATATCGGTCTCAGCCTGAGTCAAAACCTGCTGTTCAGCTGCTTGTGTCAGAACATCCTCGTATTTTCACCGACTCTTGAGTCACAATGACTCACTTATTTCTCACACCGCAAAACTGCGGATATAAAAAAAACCAGTCACCGTGTCGCCAGAGCTGAAGAGCCATTGTTCAACCTATCTTGGTGAGCGCAGTGCTGCCTGGATATAAGTTGGTTCGACCCGTCCCGCCCGTGGCCGATGTTTCCTGTCTAATTGAACTGATCAATTTGCCAATTGACGCGCTGCAAGAGTCCATTAATGTTCTGTCAACACACGTGGATACAGGAAAATGTTTAAACTTGTTTTTCTGAACGTTCAGGCAACAACATCCCAATTGCTGGGAGCTGAGTCGAGGCCTGCTTACAGCTTGCAGGGGAATCGGAGCATATTGATTCGATGCAAAAACACGCCGGCGAACATTCATTGACATTACAACTGATGTGTAAGCCAGAAGAGCAGGGTGATCAAGATCGAACAATGGATCTAGGTCTGAATTGCGTCCGAGGATCCATGGGCGATGTGGGGTTATGATATGAGGGGTCAGGTTGGCAGCGCTGAATATATAAATATATATATCTACAGGAGGTTTGTTTGATACCTATCTCATTTTCCCTCCCCCGGAATCAACTTCATATCTGTCTGATTTATTCTACCACACGCGCCATGGCCTCTCCCGAACCCGTCGATGTTTTGATTATCGGCGGCGGCCCTGCTGGGCTGACTGCTGCCCTTTCACTCGTTCGCCAGGGCCATACGGCGATCCTCTTCGATTCAGGCCGCTATCGCAATGTCGATGTCAAACATATGCATATGATACCAACTTGGGACCACCAGGACCCAGCCGAGTTCAGGCAGAAAGCCAGATCCGAAATCCTGAACCATTATGCGAGCGTCAAGATCGAGGATGTCGAGCTCACCGCCGCGAGAAAGATCAACGACTCCCTTTTTGAAGTCACCGACAGCAAGGGCGGGGTTCGGAAGGGGAAGAAAATCATCCTAGCCACCGGCTCAGCCGATATTTACCCAGATATTCCAGGCTATGCGGACTGCTGGGCAAAGCGGATGTAGGCAAACCACTGTCAATCGATGCTTTAATCTATTCAATATTGACACCTGGGCCGTGTTCCAGCTACCATTGCCTCTACTGCAAAGGCTTCGAAGACCGCGGGACCGCCCGCTCCGGCGTTCTCGCTGTTCAAACGGCTTCAATTGCCCCAATGGCCATCCATGTTGCTGAGGCTGCCGCAAACCTAAGCTCAAGGGTGACCATCTACACCCACGGCTCGGAGGAGCTTAGCAGCCAGATCCAGACGTCCTTGGGCACCACCAACCAGGAAAAGTTCACGGTGGATTCTCGCAAGATCTCGCATCTGCGCCTGGTTGAGGATGATGGCAAGCCAGCCGGCGTCGAGCTTACCTTCGCCGATGGCACGAGTGTTACTGAGGGATTCCTCGTGCATAATCCGCTCACGAAGGTCCAAGGGCCTTTCGTTGAGCAGTTGGGCATTGAGACTACCACCCCAGAAGTGGGCGATATTGTAGCAAACTTCCCAGCTTATCAAACTAGCGTCCGTGGTGTGTTTGCGGCTGGTGACTGCATCACTCAATATAAGGTGATTGCGGGCGCTATCTCCAGTGGATGCAATGCTGCCGTTGCGGCGTCTGCTCAGCTGTTAGCAGAAAAGTATCAGCACCAGTCGCTCATCTGATTTTGCAAAATCCCCTTGTCTCGGACTTGACTTCCTCTGGTGGAAGCCCCCTTAGCAAACAAATCGATTTATACGAACATGTATGGCAGCGTAGAAGGGCATTTGAGTCTAAAATGGGGGTTTTGAGCTTTACCGTCCAAGCGTTATAAATGGCATGAATTTGTACATATCAACTACAACCATGTTATTTCTATTGGTAGATCTTTTTTAGCAATATTCAAGATATATATAAGAATTCATCCATTCCTGGCACAGAGCAACAAACAAGATTTCTCAAACATGGACATAGGGTATCAAAAATCAAAGCAGTATAGCAAGAAATACAAAGCAATTCCATAATTCAGGGGTCACGTGTTATCGGTCAGTAGTAAGAGGCTGGTGGTTGCGGCTGCTGGTGTGCATTATATGGCTGCACCGGAGGGACAGGAGGATACGATTGCTGAGGATACTGGTGCATGAGCGGGACGTTTGCGTCTGGCGGGTTCTGTTGGACTGGATATGCGTAGGAAGGTTGCTGTTGTGGAAAAGCCTCGTGGGTGACACCCTGAGGCTCGTTGTTCGTCATGGCAGGGGATGCGACGACAAGCACGGCGAGCAAGGATGACAAGCAGTAAAAGAGCATGTAGATGAACGTAAGTGCGTAGTAGCCGCCAGCCGATACTATGTACGAGTTTCTCACGGCCCAAAACAAGCGATACGTCAGGATAAGATCGGCGAGAAATGTAACCCCCAAACCGACACAGCTCACCGCTAAGAATGGGAGATAGCGGCGGAGAGACTAGGCGTGGGGCAGCAGAAGAGTCAGTATTTGGCCAGCAAAATGAAACACGGTACACAGTGGATAAGGGGCATCACATACGCTGGTTTTCAGGTTCCCACGAGACATCGCTGACAACAAGGTGTAGGCAGTTGAGGCCATCCCAGCCAACAAGATAACCCCGGCGAGGGTCAGCACCCCGTTCCACCCCCTTATCAAACCACCCAAAGCCCGGTAGCTGCTGCGGGAGCTTGAATACTCGAATTGCAGAGTGCTTATCGCAGCATAAATGCACGCCGAAATGAAGTAGAAACCGGCGAAAGCGCCTGCCCAGAGGCCGTGAAGCATAGCAATTCGCCTTGGAGCCATGTTCGCAACCTCGTGGAGGCGTTTGCATATGGAAACCATGAGCGCTCCAACCAGCAAAGAAACTGCGAGAACATTCAAAAAGGTCGCCACAAGTGTGATCTTTGTGTTAAATCGGCCTGATGTAATAGTGCATTGGCCGAGGACGAGGAATACCAGGAACCATGCCTGAGCGCTATTGTTTTTTTTTTTTTGACCCGGTCAGCTCATGCCACTCTACGAAGCAATATGGATAGGAAGTGGAAGTATGTTTATGAGAACGGTTGCTTACCAGACAATCAAGGTGAGCGACAGGATGAGAAGCCAGCGCCCAGGAGGTTTGTTGCCGTGTTTAACCTTGAAAAGCTTGCGCGAGGCCACCCAAAGCAAGACGATACCAATGACGAGATAAACAACGTTGTATGAAAGACTGACTTTGGCAGTTCCCGATTCAAAGGCGTAGCGTGAGCAAGACGGTGTGCCCCCGCCAAAGTAACTTCCTCCACCTCCTCCACCCCGTCTCGGTGCCATAGTCGCTGGTTTGATGCCGCCTATGGGGTGGTGTTGGACTGGAAGGGATTTTAATCAACCAGAAACTCGAATCGATGAACAAACAGACGTGCCGGGGGACATGAGAAAACCCTCGATGGGTTGGGGGGATTCCATCGTTGATTTATATCCGGCCAAGCACGCCGAGAGCGCGCCGCTAGATCATTGTTCTTCTCCAACGGGCCTCCAGGCTGTGCTGGGTAGGGGTAAAAAAAAAGAGAAGCGGCCCAAAAGGCACGAGGGGTCCAAACTCAACCTTATTCTCCATTGGTGAGATGGTGCCTTGTGGTAGCCGAAGGCATTATTTCGAGCAGAGCCACGTTGGGAAACCCTGAAGCATCTGAGGGCGTCTGGTGTCGATCTCCGCGCTCAAGCAGCCGGGCTCCAAGCTATACGAAGAGGCTCTTTTGGCGTCGGCGAGCTGCCAATCAGCACCAGGAGCCGAGGGATCGGGACAAGACAGATGGGCGTTCAGACGGAGAACGGCCAATAACAAGCACTGGCATCCCCTGCATGGTGGAGTCTAGCTTGGTTCTAAGAATACGAGAGAGCACTGCCATCATGATGATCTGGTCGCCAAACTTGAGGCTGTCATTCGTGGAATCGTGGGCAGAACTGGGCTCAGCAAAAATTCGAAATCAAGGGATGAAGCAGGAAGCCTTTGTTGTGAGCAGCAAATGCGCCCTGTGCAGCGCAAAATATATGACAGGAAGATTAAAGATAGGGACCGACTGCGACGAGAACTTCTGCAATTTGGGAAATAAGAACCACATTTTGCCCTTTCTACCCGGTGTAAACTTTCAAATTCTACAGTCTCCTCATTCCAACCCTTCAGCCAGGCCGGGGTGCGAATTCGTTCCATTTTGGACTATTATTAGGCACCACATCTCGATCTAGCGCTCTTCGTCCCCTTGCCTTGCATTTCCAGCTCCCGTGTCAGAAATAATCAAGGTTGCAATTGGACTTGTTAGCCTTTGTATACCGTCGTGAAGGCAGCGATATATCCGCGCTCCAACCCGATCCCATAAACCCGACTATGGGCAGATGACAACCCGAAGCTTCGTCGAATCGCTCTCTTGTCCTCTGATGAACATTCTCCCAAAACACCTGAGGTATCCGTCGACAACCATTCGATGGTTGCAATGCGCATCTTAGTTTGTCAATCATCAGAACTTCCTCACATTGCCAACCAGCAATAAGCACAACGTATCTTTGCAGGGCTTCTATTCAAAAACAGCAAACTGTGCAGTATTGAACTTTCTCTTTGCAAACTGTAAGGTATCGAAGGTGAATGCCAGTGACGATGTAAAAAGTAAAAAAAAAAAAGAAGAAAAGAACTGGCTCGTTTCCAAGAATGAATGATAATATCCTCACTTAACCGTGGTATATCGGAGCTCCCGGAGCCCAGTTAGTTTGCTGATGGCAAAACCATGTATCTGCTTCTGTCTTTTGCTCGCTCTGGTTAGTATCTTGGTTGAACGATGCATAAAGCGTAAAGCCGAACTGCTCCAGGCAGTCGAGCATTTTCAACAGGATCAATCGCGTCTCCACGGTTTCGGTCCCGCTTGCTTTCCAGGGATAGCCATGGAACTTAATCTCAAAGGATGATTCGAGGGACTGGGTTCTCTGCACTTTATCGCCCAGGGCTTTGACCATTGCCTCGCATAGAGGCTTCGGGAAATCGATAAGCTGGAGAAGGTCGGACTTGTTAAAGGAGATGCACAGCCAATTACTTTGCGGCGGCGGAGGCTGCTGAAGGCGAAAAAGAAGGGTATCTGGAAAAGGGAGTTAGTGACTGTTGTCCACCGATGGACGTGCTACAGTCTATTAAGAATGATGATGGGCTTGCGAATGTCCTCTCCAAGATATACGCGGAGTACGATCAGGCAAAAGAACACCAGTAGAGAGACGCTACCTTTGTTCCCCTCCTTTTTTAATACATCCACCGAAGCCTTCAATACCCATCCCATCTCATACAGGCCTCGTAGCAACCCACACACCAGACGACGTGCAGCGGTTTTCTCGTCTTCAAACCAGGAGGATGGCCTCCAGGGACTACCGAGCAGCCTGATTTCATTTGAAGGGCCGTATTCTCGGGTGCTCTAAAAAAAAAACCCCCGCTTTTCAGCCACCTAGAAGAGAAAGAAGAAGAAGAAGGAAAAAACCCCACCAACATGCCTATCTCGAGTTTGGAGGGACATCCCATACCTGAATGCCCTTGGGCCAACATCCCCGGATAATTTCATATATCCGAGTGACGTCTGCCGAGGGGAAACCCAAAAAGCGAATCCGATCAGTCATATGTAGCGACACACTGGCGAAATTGGTCCGAAACGACGTAGCCGCTGGTGGGAAGGGCTGTGACTGTGGACGGGCAATATCTCGTTTCTCAGTATCGCCGCCTGGAGGTGGCGGGAACTTTCCGCCTCCGCTGTCATATGCAGGCGGTTTGCTATCCATTTCTTTTTTTTTTTTTTTGGCGCTTGTGTATAGGAGAATTGAGCAACTTGCACCAGGTAGCTATGGCCTCCTGTGTATATTATTCGTGGGGAGCCCGCTGTGGAAAATACTCCTCCCAAGTCCCAGCTCCAGGCGTCGATATTTCTTTCTGATACACGCCATCAGGACACTGTGGAGGCGGGTCGGCCGTGTCAAACCCCACCATCCGCGCGCTAATTGCAGAGCTGCGCGCTCCCCCCGGGCTCAGCCCCAAAGCGCATCATGACTTGCGCCTTAACATCCCGATGACAGCTTGTGTTGTCGTCGAAAATCCAGCCTCTGATTCTCGCCTGTGGCTTGGATAGTGGGCCATCATTCCTTCGTTGAAGGCGGGGCAAATACCAGACGCCTAAACGGTGCAACTCATACAAGAGTTTATTATACATACGGACTGCCCGATGCAAATACAGATCTGTACACCTCTTGAGACGATGTTTCGAAATCCATAGCCAACGATAAATTTCTCCCGAGGTCGCTCTGGTCATCGTTAAAGTTTCCCCCACGCTTTCGGCGAACCAAGGCTCTACATGTTTTCTTCGGCGTGTTCCCGGTTCCTGGCAGAGGGCAAGATGATGTCCCATGGATCCCGTCGCTTCTTAAACGGCCAATCGCCAAAGCCCTCTCGATCCGACTCCATCTCTTCAAGTGTAGGGGGCAGAGTTTGTTGAGAGAGGAGAGGAGAGACCTCGATATCTCCTGTGTGTCAAACAAACCTCGATCGCTTTTGATAGCATCGACCTCTCGACAATTTACTAGAAACCACGCTTCTTTCTCGGTCGATCTTATGTGCCCGCCGGTCTCATTATTTCCGCTTGTTTCCTCCGGTCCTCCATGGGTTGCTTGTTTTAATTAATTGGCAGTAAATTCTCCCATGCACCGGGATTTCGGAGCGGAGCTAATTAAATATGCTGTACGGAGTAATCCCCACACAATGGCCGTCATCCATCGACCGTTTCGGGGGGCAGCTCATAGTTACATGTGTGTACAGACAGTATTACCGATGACGTCCAAGAGGGATCGAAAGTGCGCACCCCTTGAGCCCAATACTGTTATGTACCAAATATTTCCCTGGCTGATGCAGGGGCACGTCTGCGGGATTACCTTCGCCCACGGTTCGGCATCAAGATTGTTACGCAGGGGCAATGAGAGAGGAAGAAAAGAAGTAAATAATAATGCAGCGCGAAACCCATCCAAGCCGCAGATTCTGAGCAAGGCATTATTAATGAACATGAAGCTAACAGGGCGGGTTAACTTAACCTGCATTCCCAGCAACGAGCTCTTCAAACAAACCCCTTCTACGTCAGCCAACAGCTCGCCATGAATTCGGCACCCCATTCAAACCAGCTTTTCAAAATCCCGAAAAAAAGCAAAGATGACCTATGCCAAGAAGTGCTGATCAGATCGACATCAGCAAAAGAGATAGCTCTTATTATTGGTGATCGCAATCAGGCGAGTTCAAGTGGCGTTGCGCAATGAGATCCGTTCTCGCGCACTCTCAACTTTCAACTTTCCCAGTTTTTGGGCCTGCGGGCAGCGCTATCATCCAGCATTCAACCCTTGCTTAAAACTAGCGAACAGACAAAGAGAAGGTTTTGGAGAACAGCGCAATTGAAATAACTTTATGGAGGGAACTCAGTCCTTTGCCAACCAGTTCCAGCCCCGGACCAAACCAATCCAGTGATACCAACAGCGTTCTTCTCACAGTCATTGATGTGCCTCTTACAACCCACATTGGAGTTTTATTTCGAATTCCAGATCCCCACAACGAAGCCATGGGAAACGCCTTTGCAATTATCGCACTGTGGCGGTGGCAAAATAAATGAATGGGGATGAGGAGCTGGCTGAGGAAAACTTGGAGCTGCAGCTCACACAAGTCAACGAACCAGCTAGTAAGATCGCTGCTTTTTTTTCTTTAGCTTACGATTATCTCGGCGGATTCCAATAATTCGCGAGTCTTATCGGAGCCATCGTCCCGCTAGCCAATTGAGTTTGCCTTTTTTGGAGCTATCAAATCGCGAACCAGCGACAACACTTCTCAAGACCCGCATCGTCCCTGGCACTTCCTGATGTCATTCACACCTCCGACTTTCTTGCCAGATGCTCGCACTCATGTATGAATACTCCGTACATGTTATCGATGAATGCTTTAAGGGATGTTGTTCCTTTTTGTAAATTGGTAGTCCCGATGAGGATTGCATCCAAAGAGCAAAGCTGCATGGTGGTGCCCGCAATCCAACACGGCGAATTGATATCGTGGCATAACTCAACACAAAGTTATAATGCCACCCCTTCCAGGCTCTCCTGTTGGAGATCAAATAAACTGGGCCCCAGTGAGAAGAGGCAAACCAATCAAGAGCTTACCAGCGCGCTAGCAAGACAACGAGGTAAATTATGATGCAGTTCGCTGAGGATGCGGGCTGTGGTTGGGTGGTGATGGCACACAACGTGTCCTGCAGGTTGGCTTGAGTTGGCCCGCCCGTTTTTGCGATTGGCACCTGAGGCTGTTTGTTGTGATTGTCCGTTTCTGATTCCTGGAGGCGGACGATCCGAGTGCATTCCATATTTTATTTATCATTGCCCGGTTTCCCCTGGAGCTTTTCTTACTCTTCTCTTCTCTTCTCTTCATCCTCCTACCCATCACTGATCATCTTTTGCGAAGCACAAGGCGAAAACCTTCCCGTTTTTCAACATACTAAGGTTATACATCGAATCCAGAAAAGTGAAAATGAAGGTTTCCATATTCCTCTCTGCGGGTGCCTTCGCCGCCTTGGGCGCCGCGCAAGACTGGAACGGTGTGTCGGAATGTGCTGTATGTTCTACGCAAGCGCCCTACTCCCCTCCCCTCCCTTGATAGTGGTCTTTGAACTGTTGAGTCATGTTAACTGAGAATTGAAAAATTATTAGCGCGGATGCATCGAGAGGATGCTGGCTCTTGCGCCAAGCCTCGGTTGCAATGCTGATGATCGCGCTTGCCTTTGCAAAAACGCGAATAAGGACATCGGCTGGGGTGTGCGCGACTGTACAATCGAAGCTTGTGGCAGGCAAGATCTTACAGGTGCCGCCGCTTTTATTTCCGGATTTTGCCCGCCCGGCTCCCCAGGCGGTTCTCCAAGCGGTTCTCCCGGTGCTCCAGAGAGTCCTACCGGCGAGCCCACCCCGTCGCCAACAGGATCCGCCAATCCGACTGATCCAACTCCTGTAAGATATGTCCTTGGCACCGGGTTACATCCCACAATGTCTGTGTTACTAACAAAGGTATCGCAAATTGCATCAGACGGGCTCGGAGGCTCCTGCTTCTACTCCCTATACTACCCAACCAATTGTGTCAACAATAACCTCCGGCACTCAAGTAATCACGACCACTGTCGGCAGCACAACACTCTTCTCCCCTGTATCTGACGCAACCGGAACTACTCAACCAACTGGCACTGAATCCGAGCCAACTGCTTCCGACACCTCTTCTCCAACTGACCAACCCAACACTACCGGCACAGGCACAGGCACCGGTGCTACTCCCAGCCCAACCGACAACGGCGCCTTCCACATGCTTGCGCCCGCCGCCCAAGGAATCATGGGAGCTGTCGGTGTTGCCGCCCTGCTCGCGCTGTAAAGGCGCTTCGCGCGGTGATGTCAATCTTTGTTAATGCTACCCTTGACGAGACATATGTCAATTCGGACACATGACGCATTGATATTAAGCTGATGGAAATGACAAGTTCTATTGATCTCATGTTTATAATTTTTATTTCTTCTACTCCCATCCGGGCCGGGAGCGAGCCATGCGCTCCTTTGGCATTTTGTTTTTGCTTATACCTCGCCCGAAACTGTTGCGGTTCTTTGGTGGCCTTGGGGTCAATAATGCTTATACGCGGCCCAAGTCCAAAATGCATGGGGAGGGTGATTTTGGAGCGTTGTTTTTTTGGTGGGTGGAAAATAGTAATAATGCGCCTAATAAATAATATTACCGATTTATGACTAGTAGCGCTATCACTGTTGAAGCATATTTTTCTGGACTTCGCAAACAGAAAGCTGGAATATGGTCTGTTCCAGTGCCATAGAGACAATATATACAGATAACTACCTGACCAGCTTCCACACAAACGCAAAAACAGCCACCAAAAAAGCAAAGCAAAGACCTATATTTTTAAGGGCTCTCACTCCATACTTTCGAATTACTTCTTCAACCCTCCCCTGAAACCCAGCTGCATCATTGGTTCTGGGAAACGGTTCACCATGCGGAACCTCCTTTCCTAAAAACTTGCACAGCGGCTCCCAGCCATCTTCAACCTTCCATTCCAGCAGCCGCTCCGGGGGCACAAGTCCTCGAATCATAGCAGAATGCTCTCGATATATCCACTTCCCGCAATTGCCCACCCCAGACCGCAACCAGCCATCTGAACATCTGAAAAACCGCAGCCAGAGCAGCCGCTCATACACATGATACATCCACCAGAACTCCCGGTTAAACCAAGGCAACACACTCAAAAGCCACTTTTCATTTGCCCCCTCACAGAGTTGTTTCACTGCACTTGCATGCCATTTATCCATATCACCGCGGACATTAAGAATGACCTTGGCCTCAGGGTAGGCAGCAATCATCTCTGCAGCAAAACAGGATGCAGCTGCATCTGTGACAGCCACACTGTGCCCAAGCAGTTCATCAAATTCCGCAGCGGTGATGATACAGTCTCCACCGCCATGTGGGTTGAACCACTTCTTGCGGGCAAGACGGACCCAGCCTTGGGCGTAAAGGGGGTCATCCAAGATGATGTCCCAGCCCTATCAATATCAAAGGGCGCGCGAAACACATGTCGCCACCCATTCAAGATCAGTAACTTTTCGGGACATGAGTGTGGACAGTAAAGCCGCTTGGAGCCGTCTGCAGATTGTAATAACCTCTTAACTCTTAGAAGAGGGGGGTTTGGGAGAGAGAGGGAGGGAGGGGCGCACATGGTATGTATGGTCGTATCCGAGCTTTATCAAAGCATGTTGCAATGATTCGGTTCCGCTACGGGGAAGCCCGACGCATATTACTTGCATAGGCTTCGTTCGAACACGCGGAGGGGGTTCAGGATATGAATAGAACCATTCGCAGAAGCGCCAGAAGGGACTGTTCATTGCCATGGCGGTGGGATGGGAGAAGGGGGCGACTGGTGTATATTTTATGAGTGGGCCTTTGCGCTGCTGATACGATGATATTTTCGACAAGGTTGATATGGGAACTTGAATGAAAAATATGATATTGGAATTGAACTGGATGGCTTTTATGGCGTTTCGACCCGCCTTTATATCAAAAAGATATTATTAAAATAGCTCTGTGTTCCAGCCATTTTTGAGTTTGTTAGCTGTAGAGCTGAGATCCTTTTGACTTAAAACCTGCGCCCTGATCAATCATGTTACGCAGGGCTGAGGAATCCATCCAAGCCAGACCGTCAGCGGTGAGTATGCATCAACCAGCTGAACTCCCGAAAAAGCGCGCGTTTCATGGATAACCAGCTGGCCGCTGCCACTAATCCGAGAACAAGTCCATTTTCGGCCAGCCAGTGCCGCAGACAACCGGGCTGTCTCAAGAGTCGAAACGCCTGGATGCCAATGAATAATCGAATCGGCCTCGGTGGTGGGGTATAGGGAAGCCGTGTCGCTAGCAAGCAATCACTCGGGGGGAATTCGCGGGAAAACTCACAAAATTGATTCAAATACCCCCATGTAGATTGGAACGGAAATGGGGCTCTCAAAAAAATTCTAGCTGCAAAGAACAGAGAAACCGGCTAATTTAGAGCATGGGCGTGCTCAGACTCCCAAGACACTGACCACTCAAGTCCATTAATCGAGCAAGTGAGAACGTAAAAATCAGGAGGAGTAGAGTGAGATGCCATGCGTCATTATTACTAGCAAATAAGAAGCAGGATATATAGCAATGCAACATATAAAAAAGGCGCCCCGCGTCTGAACACCTTTTACTGAATTTGCCCTGAACAAGAAACAGGAAGCAGGAAACAGGAAAATAAAGAAAAGAAAATGCCTGTATGGAAATATAACGAGAAAGCGAAGCAGAAAGGAAAGTACAGAACAGGCCCACCACCATCATCACTCCTCCCCCAAGCTCTGTCTCACGCATTGCCGTACTCTCTTCTTGAACTCCCTCGGGTCCTCCCGCCAGAGTCGTGCAGCTTCCACATTTGCGGGACTCTCGTCATTGGGGCTAGAAAGCATGCTGATAACGCTTAGGAGAATGGTTTCGGGGGTCTGCACCGGCGACCAGCGCTCGGCAGCAGACTCGTAGCCATATTTATCGTCCTCGGGAGGATGTAGGATAGATATGCAGACTTCACCGTTGGGGTAGACTAGAGGGGGGAACTCTCGTCGTCAGAAATGAGGACACTCTGGAAATGTAAGGGGCCCGGATGAAGCGAGGAGCGCCGTTTGTGTGCAAATGTATGTTAACTATAGGTACGTACTATTTGGGTGAAATATTGGGGTTTCAAATTTCATCGTGGGCGGCATATGAGGATACTCTGGGGGGAAGGATAGTCGAGCGCAGAAAAAGCCGCCTAGAATATAGAGATTTCAATCTGTTAGCAAGCAAGCTTCCTCAAGTTTTGCGTGAACGTCACCCTCAGGCACAGACAGGGTGTTGACCAAGTTAGAGAGAGTGTGCTTTTGTAGCCCGGTGAAAAATGCTTGCCCCAAACATACCGCCATAAAATTTACACTCATCTGAGATCATGAGCATAACCTCCCATTCAAAGATGTTATCGTTCGCCAGCCCGCAGCTAATGCCGGGGATATCTTTATCTGTTTGCATCTGTTTCAATTGGCGGCCGAGCAGTCCCGCTGCAGCAGAGGTGGCCATCGTGAACTACTTGGCTGGGTGGGTGGCAGAGGCTGAGGCCAACTCGGGGAGGGTAGGAAAACTGTGACGGTCTAATATTCGTTGTTGAAATATTGTTTTGCTGTAGGTAGAAAGAAATTGCCTTTTGTGTTATTACATATATTAGAGTGGGCAAGAGGGTGAGGGGGAATAATGGCGGGTGAGGGCAATAATATGCGGTGGTGGCGTTGGGATGTGGGGGAAACAGCCGGCCGGGTGGGGTTTGAAATATTTGACAACGCCTTGCAGCGAGGGGTTGGGGATAGACGCAGTGAACAGGTCAAGGGCCTATGCCTAGGAAAATGAAAATCGAAATAACCGTTCTGAATATTCCAGCTAGGGTTTCTCCTCCATAAACGGAGGTTGGCGGTTGAAGCTGTTGTATACTTGTCTCCTCATCCCAACCCAAGATAAGCCAGCATTACCTAATCGGGTGATTTCGCCTATCAGCCGATGAGGTCACTCAAGGAACACTAATGTACGTACTTATTGTTTTGAACCGCGAATTTGCCAGTGGAAGAAGGGAGTTTGAGAATTACATGCATGGTAGATATTAAATTCATATGCGCAATATACGGAATACACATAGTAAAGATCGTACTGAAAACTACAACAGCTCAAAGCGAAGATTGGAGGTTACAAAGGGGAAGTAAATACAGGTCAAATGAATGAAGGTAGCGGAGAAAAGCGCGGAAGCTGGTTAAAATATTAAACGCGAGAACAAACAAAGAAGTCAAACGCGTTCAACTCTTGATTGGGGCTAGTGGGCGGAATATAAAAATCGGGAACATGTAGATATCTCCATGACGGCCGGGGCAGAACTTGCTTGGCTAGCTTCGGGGGCGCCACTGAAAATATGTTCAAGAACTTTGTCAAACGAGAAGTAGGAAAACCTATGCCTGCACAAACATCTTATCCTTCATAAGATATGCTTCGCCAGCAACGACGATACCACAGGTAATCGTGACTGTGACTACCATGGCAAAGGTTTTCACGAGAACTTTGAGGAGGCGGACGCGCGATGGCCAGGTGAAGGTCTTCCACGCATCCAACAAGCCAACCTTGCCACTACCCCCCAAGATAGCCGGCTGCACCTTTCCACCAAAGGTGCGATCGAAGGGCACAATGGCCTCCTCTTGATCAGGGAGCATGGATGCCGCGACTCGGATCATGGTAACGGTGGCTGGAAGCTCAATAAGAAGCGACAGGCACATGGCGAGGAGCAAGGAACCGACGGCAATAGCAATTTCAACGCGAGGGTCGAATTCTGGGTCGGACAATGGATTCCCCTCCTTCACACTCCAGATGCGGCTTCTCATCGCTAGATGGGCAGGCAAGATAAAAGTGAGTTGTGAAGCCACCGACTGAAGAGCAACAGCAGGAGCAATCTTCACCCAGCTGCTATATCCAGGGATGCGTCTCCAAAAGCCTTTGGTAGAGGGCTCTGAAATTACAATGTGAACCCAGGCAAGCTCCAGGGAGCCAGAAACCACGTCGGCGGCAATCTTGCCGAAGGAATGGAAGGGTTGGCTCAGGTGGTTACCACGGCCAAAGGTGAAGAATTGGGAAAGGATCGAACGGCTAATCGCCAAGAACATGTACATTCCCAACCCACGGAAGCGCGACCAGGGGCCAGCACGGGCACGAAGATGGAGGATGGCGGAGCGCAGGCTGCTGGTGACAGGAACTGGGCGTTCACGAGCGACATCGGGACCAGGGCCAACCGCGTTGGCTGTTTTACTGGAGTCGTCGGGGATTTTGATGGAGTCATAAATATCCGGATGGGGATCTTCCACCGCAGCCAAGGTTGCAATCACCGTGCCATAGGTATATTGAATCTGGAATTGCAGCCAACGAGTACTCTGTTAGCGGGGGGGTATGGGATCAAGGGGGCTTATCACCATCCATGGGGAAAACACATACGGCGAAAGAAATAAGACTGAACACGATAGCAGTCACAGTGAACACCAGTATGGCCCAAAGCGATAATTTGCGGCGCTCTTCATTGTCGTCGTTTGAAGTTGGAGATAGGTAGCTGGAGGTGGCGTCCAGCCCTCGCCGGACAAGGTGATGGGCGGCAGCAGACATGTCAGCCGCTGAAAAGAAACAACGAGATAGATAAATAAAATGGAACCACAGTAAGGAGAGACACAAGTGAGATATAGAATAGATTTAGATAAAAGACGACCAAGAAGAAGCAACTGAGAAGGAGTATGAGGATGGAAGACGTTGATATAGCGGCGTCTGGCTTAGGGAACTGAGCCTCGTTCCCGCCTGCTTGCGGTTAGTAAGCTGGGCGGCTTTATATAAATAAATCTAGGCAACACTTGAAACCAGGATCACAACAATGAACAATGAAGGAATTCTTATTTTTGTGAACAAACTCTCCGTGGATTATTCCGAGAGCTGACATGATTAAAGTTGACTGACGACGCAGGACATATTGATATACAAAACACACTGACTTCATGGCCTACAGCGTACTATGGTAGCGGACCGCCACGATGACAGACGCCAGGGGAGCTGAGATATTTCACCTGTCGATATTATTTACACTGCCCTGACGCAATCTATGGCCTGTCTGTCCCGTGCTCATCCGCAGATACTCTCTCTGGGCGTTCTATTCCCATCTATTAACTTTTAAGCAGCGCATACCAAACAACGCTACGCAGTAGCAGATGACCCCTGGCAAGCACACCTTTGTGATTCTGCCTCTCTTCTCACATATGACCCGCGCGGATAATGAGGAATCCCCAGCTACTGATCCATCCAGTTATCTCATCTTCATGCCAGATCCCCACTTGGACAATTGTTGTTCGTTGTGATGAGCGCCAACCTCCCTTCGCCCGGAACAGCAGGGGTCTCAAAGGAACTACTTGTAGTATATATATGAATGGAGTCAGTCCCCAGTTCTGAGAAGACCACGGACTTTGATCGTTGATTTACCTCCATTCCCCTTTTCTCCTCGCTCTCTCACTCCCTTTCTTCTCCTCTCTCTCTCTCTTCTCTCTGTGCTTTTCGAGCTGTCCACGCTTTCTGGTCTTGATAAACCCGCGGCATATCTGTTTTTCCATCCGCCGAGCCGAGGTTCGCCATTGCCGCCTTACATAATCCCCGCCCGCCGCCGCCGCGGGTTCGTTGCAGCCGGAGCCGCATCACGGGCAAAATCTGGGAATTTTCTAGATTCTCCCGCTGTGCTCCTTTTTTTTTTTTTTTTCCTTTCGTTTTATACGTCGTCGTTGTGCTCAGCAGGTGTTTCCTTTTAGCCCATACACTCTCTTCTTCGGATTGTGCCCGAGTGTTCTTTGCGCTGGCTTGGTAGCCGCTCCCATCTCCCATTTTCCCGCCCATCCTCCATCCCCCATCCAGCCTGCTCTCCTCACGACTCTATATCCACAATGCCGTCCTCCACGACTGTTCTCTCCCCTCCAGTACCCATGGAATCAGAGCCCCCAAAGCAAGCACCCGCTGCTGCAAATGCTACCGTCGCCCAGATCAAATCGTTTGTTGCTGGTGGTGCGGGCGGCATTTGCGCCGTCGTTGTTGGGCACCCCTTCGACCTGGTCAAAGTCCGCCTACAAACTGCTGAGAAAGGAGTTTACTCCGGTGCCATCGATGTGGTGAAGAGAACTATTGCCCGTGAAGGCCTTACTAGGGTATGTCCAGGGGCGGGCTAACCTCTATCAAGCCACTACCTCGCGAATTCTCTTGTCATAAATCAGCAATCTAACAGTTGCCAATAGGGTTTATACGCTGGCGTTTCAGCTCCGTTGGTCGGAGTGACTCCTATGTGTATGTCTTCCCTTTCCTATCCCTTTCACCCGTAAAGATCATTGTTCACCTGGCTAACTATTTCCTCTTTTCAGTCGCTGTCAGCTTCTGGGTATGTTCGCCTAGGTCAACCCATAACTTTTGGCCCGCACTCGCTCTAATCCACTCCTCTTATCTATGCAGGGTTATGATCTTGGAAAAACACTTGTTCGCAACTTTTCCACTGTTCCGGTACATAATGGAACCCCCCAATTCTCAATCGGCCAAATATCTGCTGCCGGCTTCTTCTCCGCGATCCCTATGACCCTGATCACCGCTCCTTTCGAGCGTGTCAAGGTTCTCCTTCAGATTCAAGGCCAGAATCCCCCTCCTCCCGGCCAAAAGCCCAAATATTCCGGTGGTGTAGACGTTGTCCGCCAGCTCTATAAAGAAGGCGGCATCCGTAGCGTATTCCGCGGTAGTGCGATGACATTGGCCCGTGACGGGCCTGGCTCTGCGGCATATTTCGCCGCCTATGAATATATCAAACGCAGCCTCACGCCAAAGGATGCCGACGGAAATGTCACCGGCGAACTATCCTTAACCGCCGTGGTCGCCGCAGGCGGCGCAGCTGGAGTTGCTATGTGGATCCCCGTCTTCCCTATTGATACCATCAAATCCCGGCTACAGAGCGCTGAGGGACGACCCACCATCGGAGGCACCATCCGCGGTGTATATGCTAGCGGAGGATTCAAGGCATTCTTCCCCGGATTCGGCCCTGCTCTGGCAAGAGCGGTGCCCGCCAATGCTGCTACTTTGTAAGTTCCTGGGTACCCGTCACTTCTTCCACGAGGTGTACGTAGATCAACATCCATGTTTCTAAACGCTGACAATTTGCTCTCCCAAACAGCCTCGGAGTCGAGCTGGCCCACAAGGCGATGAACAAGTTTTTCTGAACGCTGCGATATACAGATGAAATAAATTTCCCTTTTGTTTGTCATATCAGCACATAGAAATTTACATTTCCCCTGTGCTCCACAGTGAAGAGGTGGAGCTATGATACCCACGCATATTAAGCCGCGAACATATCCATTACCCATCAAAACCTGGGCATCATTTCTCCGGCAAATATACCTTCCTTCCTACCTTCCTCGTTTCCATGCTGCGGGGGGTTGAGTTTCTCTCAACTCCTTGAAAACGGAGTTTTGTTCTAGACATTCCTTGCTTTCTTTGGGATTTACTTTTGATCTTTTTCCTCTCATAACCTTCCTTGTACATGTACAGATTCCACTGCTTTTTGTTCTGCTTTCTTCCTGTTCATCGTTTTCCACCGGGGGTTTCCAAACTACTGTTAGGGTCTGTCATAGAGCACATATATATAGAGCATGACGTATCGGATTTGTTCACTGGTTAAACATTCGTGCATTGGGGCTTTTTTTATGCATGCCAGCGTTTAGGGCGGCTTTTACAGCAACTTCTTTCCGCGCAATTTGTTTGTGAACAGAATACGCTCACAGTAAACGGTTGGCACAGCGCAAGTAAAATTTACCACAACTGTCATCAGGGCAGCTATACCACCACCTCTCTCGCGCATCTATCCTCTCAGCCAGGTTTCTTTTCCCTACTTTAATGTCCCAGCCTACCACTCTAACTTACTCCCTAAACTTCCCACCACAGTATATGCATGTGTCGAAAGTCTCACAGAGGATATCTAGCAAACCCCGCTCTCGACACTGAGCCGGAGACTCACCCCCCGTCCCCATCTCTGGCTCAATCACACTAGGGACTTGGACAAGCTCCGCATCCAAGACTTCGCCACCACACACCGAACAACGCTTGGAAATGGACGGGTCCTGGATCGAGAGAAACGTCAATCCGCATCGAGCTATAGTGTAGAATATTCACTGATTAGTGGCTGTGAGATGAGGATTAAAGGGAAGGGGGGATTAAAGGGAAGGGGTAAGGGGCTGAAAAGCGGAGACGAACAGAACACATGTCCCTCCGTGCACTGGGACTCTTCGGGAGAGTACCAGTCAATACCGCTCCCGCATATATCGCAGAATTCAAGTACGTCATGACCAGCTCCCGCCTGGGCTTCGCGGGGTTTACCGGGTATCTGTGCGCTAGTTTCCGGAATCGTTGAGGGTTCTGAGGGAGGTTGGGTTTGTGACTGGAGCTTTTCGTCTACAAGGGATAACTCCAACGATAAATCCAGGTTCAATGTATCGGATAACCACTGCGCCGCTGATTTGGCAGCTTCCAGCACCTGAGGATCATCCATAGGGTATTTATCCGTAGCCAGACAGCAAATGCCGGCGTAGATGAGCTTTCTCGCCCAAGGGTCATTCCGTATCTCTCTATGGTTCTCATGTAGGGTGAATGACAGGGCCTTTGCGCGGGCGGCTCTCATGTGCTTAGGCGTTAGTTGCGGGGGAATGTCCCATGGTAATGGGGCTGAGACAGCCTCGCTGGGGGCCCCCTCCGCTGATTGTGGGGCCATAAAGACTATCCTCGAGCGTTCACGCGCCGCGGTGACATACTCAACCATGTCGCTGGGATGGAGTGTGAAGCATGCTGCAATCCAGCCTCGATGGCTAGTCATGCCCCATATCCTGGCGACGGACATTCCGCCGAGGTCGTGGTCGAGGTCGAATCGGCTGCGGAAGCCTTCGATCTGGCTGTGAAGATCGGCGCTCTGCGGGTTGGCCGACTGGCCGTCATCGCTCATGGTAACATCGTGGGTTTGGATAGCTGGCAACGGTAAAGAGCGGAGGGATGATGAGAATTGGGCGACGTGTAGGACAGGGGTATGGGATTGGGTGTCCATTGTGGAAGTTATGGCTGCAATGCGGAATCCTCAGTAAGTATCTAAAAGCGCCTTTGGTGGGCAGGATGCTCACCAGTAATGGGCTCCCATTCTAGCGAGCCGTTATCTTCTGCTGTCTCCGCACGTAGTGCGTGGTAGAATGATATAGTCGACGTGCGTTGCTCTCTCTCAGCTGGCTTTGAGACGAACAAGTCGTCAAGTGTAATCACAACGTATCCTCCGAGATATCCAACAACCAAGCATGATGATAATGAATTTTCAAGGCCCTTGAACGGTTTGTTAGTAAGAACAATATCTAAGTACAAAGGGGAAAGGGTGTTTTATTTACCGCACGGTCAATCCAACATAGAGGGCCATAGAAGCTCATGCGCTGAAACTGCTCTTCTTGGGAGATAGCGACAGCTCCGCTCAAGCGTAGATCCGGTCTGGCATCCGCAGTATTGCCTTCCTCTTCTCCTCCCAGTTCCTCAAACTTTGCATGTAGCAGAAAAACCTTAACTTCAGTAGCGTGTATAATTGCAATTGGAAAAGTATATCTAGGATTCCCCTGATCGTCCAAACTCTGTCGCGAGGAGCCCCATGCGATGTGAGATATGATGTGCACGGATCTCATCGATTGACTGAGGAGGGAATCTGGTTGTACATGAGGATATGCCGCAGTTGGCGGGGGTATCCCATTATGGGAAATAACCTCAACCCATAACTTTCGTTGGGTCTTCGTGTCTGATCCCCGGCGGTCATTTCTAACTCTGATGAAAGTTATGTCGTTCATATCATTCGCCACGGCCAGCAGAGACATATTTTGATAGGCTGGATGCCTGTGTGGAGTATGGATATCATGACTGTCATCATCGCATTTAGGGCTCCAGCAGAAGGACCTGACATGCTGTTTACGTTGTAAAATTGCACTCTGTCCTTGTAACGACGGGCCAAACGCGTCTCTCAACGCACTATTGACAAGGACACTCCTCACCCACTTGGATTGTCCGTCCGCCAGCTCCCAGAGCGACAGGACCAAATTGCTTGTCAACACTGCGAGGACGTGTCGACTGTACTTGGCCAGGCGGTGTGGCGACCAAGCCAATGCCACAACATGGCTGATAGACTGCTCTTCACCGAGAGAGAAAGTCTCGCCGTGCTGGGGAAATATCATGGGCCATTCCTTGTTAGTGAAGACATTTACGCGGAATTTGGTGGTTGTCCACTGGGCGTTTGAACTGGATGCTGTTTCCGCCGCAGCAGCTGATGTTGGTACTTTTATCCGCGGGGTCTAGATATTGGGTGATCAGTATTGTGATGCTTTTGCTATAGAACATACCCAGTTTTCGAATCTCAATAATGATACATAGAAGAAGCATCTCTTCGTAGCGGATAACGGGGTATGTGATTCACTGACCAGCACATGGACATATTCCCCCAGCGCAACAGCGAGCTCGCCATCCGGGGACCAGGAAATACAATCGAAGCAGGACGGGAAAAGCTTTAATTCCACAGGATCGAGCGTCATGGCTTAACGGATAATGTCAGGTACTGTAGCATTTTTAGAGGCTGCTGCCATGGCTCAAGTCGAGGTTCGTTGGTGTTGAGAGCTTGCAAGGTGTGATCTAGATTAACGTGATGGACGCAGTACAGAGTTAATATCGACCACGACGTTGATGGAGCGAAAATATTTTACCTACAAGCTCTCTTCCCTTCAAAATGACCAAGGTTGCTGCTATAAACTCAAAGATAAATTTTATTTTGCGACAGTCTTTTAAATTTTTACGTGTTCTCCAAAGATATGACCTCTGTTTAATTTAATCTGATTTTATTCATTCACATCCTAATCTTCGCCATGCAAGTATGGCAACTGAAGTTGGATCCCTTCAATTTATTAGTAGCTGGTTTGTCAAGGACAAAGTTGAAATGTTACTGGTGGTGGAAGAGCTATAGAGACCAGTAATTTGATAGTTATATATTGCCATATTATGAGCTCCGTTGCGAATATGTGGTTGGTTATTTTTAGAGTCAATATGTCATTCATTCCCTTTTCATACGAATATAGTTCTTCTAAATCAAGAAAGCTCATAAATACCATCATATTTATGTACATTAATGATTGTTCATTCCTCTAGAGCTGCTTTCATAAAATATGCATGTTGTGCAGGGGAGTAGAACAGATAATATGGGTTTTCATCACCGCTCCACAAAGATCAGTCTTTTCAGGCAGGGTCATGCATCTCAAGATATAATAAGATTGATAGTACCTTTATTCGTCTGGCAAGTTGGTAGTTGCCCTGGGAGCCGTTCTTAGCTTACCCTGGGAATCCTCGTTCCCAGACACAGCTAACATCCTCTTTCCAGCAATATAAATAATTTTCCTCTTACTCGAGCCTGCAGATGTGAAAAGGAGACATTGACTTTCCTGCCGGGAGTTATAATATCATTTTTGAGAAGCATCCGTCCTTCCAACGTCTCTCCTGACCTTGGCACTGGAGTAGAGATGTCGCGGTTGGCGCAGTACGGCCCAAGCTGACCGGTTCAAATTCGTCGTCACGGAACAATATCATTGTCTCGACGGATCAGTGACCGTTCATCCCCGGACTCGGAGGGCAATGGTGGTGATACGTTGTCGTCCAAGGCATTTTTCAGATTAATACTAGAGCGGCTTAGTTGTTTCAATTGGTGATTGCCCATTGAGAAACTACTCCTATGCCTTCCGCGACCGGGCGGAGTAGGGTTGAAGAAGTAACTCGCAGATACTATAGGGCTCGTTTTCTTTTTATGAAATAAGTGGAAAAGAGGCTTCAGCGTGGGGATACAGGAGGCCATAATAACGGTGTCCGCTTCGAGTCTGAGATCATCCCTCATCGTTAGTCTCGTGTATGACTTGGACCAGTGGGGTAAATAGGGACAAAAGGGAATATTTTACTTCGTCCAAATTATCAACTCGCTGCTTCTATCTGGAGGGAATCTAATGTTAGGCCTTCATGTTAATTCAGGGAGGTCCGGTAGGGCAACAAACTTACAAGTAGTGTCGACTCGCTGTTTTAAGGTTGGTAGCTGTACGCATTTGACAATCGCCACGGCGCAAGCTCTGTAAAGGACAATGTATGGTGAGAGAAATGGTCTTGGACTGGACAAAGGGGCATGGAGATGGGCATTGCGAAAACACACATTGACCCGAGTCCTAGTGCGGCGCAAACAGCAATTTTCTTCAAGACTAACACCTTGAGTTTCCAACACACGACAACTGCATACACTGCGAAGTACAAATCTACGAACGCGGATACAGCTATGCATATAGAAGCGGATCAGTAAATATGTCGCATTTTCATGTGGCTGCTTCCTACTTTGAGGCGTTGGGGAGATATGACAAACCTCCATGAAAGATTAAGAAGTCCGTAGAAGAGGAGGGGTCTCTGCACTTGGCGTTCTTGATACGTTTGTCCCAGGTTGCCTGGTGAGGATGGCAAATAGTCATGAGAACGGGGAAGCATATGCAGCCAACCAGCGTGGAAAATCCGCTCAGTACCCAGACCATATTACGGTGGAAAGGAGTTGGAACAAGAATCCTGTTGAGCATCGCTGCTACCCCAAGTTTTGGAATTGAGATCGCAAGGATCCCGAAGAGTGATCCGATCTGGGCATTGAGCCTTGAGCCGCGGATTTGCTCTGGCGTCAGCGTGTCCTGATGCTTTCCAAATCCATAATATATGCTGACAGTAACTAGTATGACAAAGGCAAAATTCAAGATCTTAACTCAAATGACGGGTTGGTTAGTGAGCCCATCAGTCAACGAGCGGGTATAAAAATAAAGTGATAAAATGAAATGACAAGGACAAGGAAAATAAAATAGAATAGTAACATAAATAATATAAAACGAGAAACTACTTGAAAAATGACATGACACAATAGGAAAGGATGGCGAAAGCAGAGAAATATGAATGTACTGTACCATGGATAACAAAATCAGCCAGTCATCAAGTCCAACATTCCGCACGATCCTAACTCTGACATAAAGCCTTGCACCAACCAGGACAGTCGTGAGGCAGGTTACAACCCAGATAATCACAAGGATAAGTGGGCCTTTATCTGCTTGTTCCATTGCCATCTTAAACCTCCAGCTGGAAATCCCATAGGATGAATGAAAATGGTGAGGTCAAGGGTCAAACTAGGGGTTTCCGCCTAGTTCTTTATATATGTATCATAAGACAGGACGGGTAGGCAAACATAATAATGGAAGTTTATGAACTGTATATGTCAGCTCGGTTGCTAGCTGCCGGTCTGATTTGGCCGAGAATGCATCTCGGACCCTCTGCTAACTCATGAGAAAGGGTAATGTGTTGCTGTGTGCTCCGCGCAGAGATACATTGAAAGTTATTTGTGCAGTCCAAGGGAGCTATCGAAGTGTGGGGGAAAATAAAGTTGCCGGTCTCAAAACTTTGCAATCCACGCCAAATCCGATCAAGAATGGTGTAGGCTGCTCCTCAAATGCATTGACATCGATTTAGAGGACCGGAGGCCTGAGAGCAATATTCTCCTCAAATGGCCAACTGTCAAGGTTCAACTAACCCTTGACAGAGTTTGAACATTTTGATAGATAATCCTGGTCTGACAAGGCCATTGCTTTGGGGAGGCGGACGTAACACGGGGTTTGAAAGATATGACAAGGGATGCTTCCAGGTCCCGGCCTGGCTGGTCATACTTTGAGATCGTCGTTCATATCTTATGCTGATACGCTGCTCGAGTAATCATGTTCCAATGGCCAAGCCCGTTGAGGAAAAGACGGTTCAAAGTGGCGTTCTCGGCGGGTTCAGACGGATGGGTTAGTTGCCGATTCGCTGACTCGATAGTCGACAATGTGAAGGAGTTCAAACATCAAAGTTAACAATCCTTGGTTCTCACGCAATTCGACCTATACACTTAAGCCACTGTTAGGTAGAAAGCGGACTATTGCGATGTTTTATTCTGGAAAGCAGTTAAGATGATAAGCACAAATGAAATTCTCTGAGCGGTGATTCATAAAGTACTGTGTCCATCGGGATAGGAAAACAGACACGCGAGTCGTATCCTTGGTCTCTGGGAGTCTAGTCCGGATCAGGAAGGGAGCTGTAAATGAAGCACGTGTGAGCATCGTCTCCAACCGATCTGCAGGACTTTGGGGCAAATGAAAGAATGAGAGAGATGCACCTAGGGGTAAATGAATGATGGCAGGCAGATACCTGGTATTCATGTCAACACCTCATTTTACAGAGAATGGAATGATTGAAGTTTTGAGGAAGCTATATTATTATATTCTCTGCATGGGTGATACTGAAGACACCCGTCGAAGGCCGGCCCGCGCTGCCCTGGTTTGGGGCATTCATGGATGATGGTATTTCCAGCTAGCCAATCAGGGGGTAACTAGATATGTGATGGCGTGTTGAAATGGTTCCGGAGAAAGCAACTCCCCTGGCACGGTGGTCACCCTCAGGCCATTGGCGATCAAACACTATATTATGTTGCTTCACTCGCCTCACAAATAAGAGCCACTCAAGCGATGAAGTGCATTATGGAACGTCAGTCGTAGCATCCATATTCGTGGATCAACCTAGTACGCATCTAGCTTCCCGGAGAGCTAATATCCAGCTGTAATTTGCAAGGTAGTCCAAATAGCCTTCCAGCGACGGGGTCCCATTCGTCGTCCCATCGCCGTTCACTTTCCAGGAGTGCACCTCGACGAAGCCTGCAGAGTTTCTCCCCGTTTCCACTAAATAAATCAACGAGGTGAGCAACAAGGTCATGAGTGCTCCCAAACCCAAGGCCGTTGACTCCCTCAGTTACCAGTTCTGGCCACGCCTCGTATTGGTTCCAGCCAACCACGGGAAGCCCAGCTCCAAACATATCCACAACTTTCATAGGCAAATCAACGCCA
This sequence comes from Blastomyces parvus, assembly GCA_002572885.1. Lineage (NCBI taxonomy): Eukaryota > Fungi > Ascomycota > Eurotiomycetes > Onygenales > Ajellomycetaceae > Blastomyces > Blastomyces parvus. Next base: position 62,154 of record PDNC01000089.1, read on the forward strand.
CTGCTGCTAGTATGGAGGCATACTCCAAGAGAAGCGCTCGCAAGGAGCTGAGCGTAGTCTTTTAAACTTAACCATGTCGATTGAATTGTCACTTTTTCAAGCTTCCCTTGGTCCATTAATTTGGCAATTCGGGAAAGGTACATTTGCTGCTGGGGCCCTTTTCCAGTTATTATGACGGCTAGCCGCGGTAGACAAGGGTTTGTTGTGGAGGCCATAGCGGAGTAGCGGCATAAGGCGTCGATTAGAATCGAAAAGTCTTCGTCCGGCGTCCAAGAAGTAGAACTGACAAGAAGACGACACCTTCCCGCCTTCATATCTGTAACGAATTCGGCTGTTTCTGAGAGAGACGATAGGAATTCGTACCTTTTCCTGTCGCATTGAAAAGGCTGGAAAATGGATGGAGGGCGGTCATGCAAAACGAGAATGGGGTTTTTAATGTTTAAATCATCACGTAGCTGCCGCGCCATGGCATTGCTTACACAAAAATGGGCAGAAGAGAAACGGCCAAATGTGGCCTCATGGGACTTATTTATCTTGACCATTGGATGGCTATCGCCCAGTTTCAACGCCAAGATGGAGTAACCAAAATTATGCCAGTCGATAACAAGGCGGGTTTTGCGAAGTTTGCAAACAACCTGCGCGATAACTAGGGTCGGGGCAGTGGGTGGGTTCTGAAACGATGGAAATAAATCTCAGCGATTAGATCAGAGATGGTTTAATCTCAGAAAACCTGGTGCAACAAAGCGCTTGCAAGAGGAGAAAATTTGACGCGTTGACGGCAAACTGACCTGGACCAACATCCATTGCGCCGGGTTTGAGCGATACGCTAAGGCAAGCCATAAGCACCAGGTTTGATGCAACAGCTTCAAAGCAGCAAGAAACGGAAATAAATATTTGTTGTGGGTTTGCAGGAAGCTTGGGGGTGAGGCTAAGGGTATGATAGAAACCCGGGGATGCTCCACTAGGTCTGGGTGGAGGTTAGAACCTAATACTCACAACGCACGGTCAATACTTGTATCACAAATGAGCGTTCATGGCGATGTTAGTAGCAAATATATATATATATATACCTGCATATCCAATGATCGATACAATCCCGCCATGTTTCGCGAAACTCAATGCATGGTACTGCATCCGTGGACTGCGACCAATATCTCCAAGCACGACGATCTGAACAGATGGAGGCTCGGGAATGGGGCCTTTTAACTTGGATAAGGAGGGTGGAGACGTATGTTTTTTCGGTTTATAGCGAGATGGCAAGGCAAATATCAACGCCGATATAGAGATGGCAAGGAAGAGCGCCGCTGCCCCCATGATAACCGCCAACATAACTGCGAGGAATGGCCAGAAGGAGCGGAGTTCATTGAGCAATGAACTTAGGCAACTTTCATTACCGGGATGTTCACGTTTGAGAAAAAAAAAAAAATCAGCTAAAGCCAGACAGACGAGCAATCCCTCCCTAGCTAATGGATATATCTGCGACGAGGACCTAAGACGTCCAGATGGTTGCGGAGGATCCCCGCGTTGCTTTTCTGGGACGTGGAATCAGTCGGTAGATTGTTATTCCGCTCCGAAAGCACAGACATATCGGCATGCCGGGGTATTCAGCTCGGCATGCCGAACTCTGGAAGGAGATGTGGTCCACGGGTCAGAGCTGAGTTTACCACGTTTCTCTATCATTATCAATAATGGCTTCAAAAAAGATGTTCCTGCGTGGGCTAACTAGAAATTAAGAGGTCAACACGCTAATCCGAAACGCCAAGCAGGTTTTTTGAAGTAAACTCCCGTGCCAATATCCAATGAGAGCCGTGGAGAGCCGCACGGCTATTACTAATCAATTCCCGAGGCCTCTCGGATAGCAGCCGAGAGGTCACGTGGTCCGAAACTCCAGTCATGTGACTTGATGCCAACCTCAAAGGTCCTCATTGTTTACAGTTGAACCTGAGACCGCCGCAAGAACAGACCAACAACGGCCGATACGCAGACTAAGGAAGGACAGGAAGAGTATAGACGGCCAAGTGCGAAGGGCTGTCCTGAAGTTGGGATTTCCCTAACGGTATCACCTTGGATACAGGTGATAAGATTGGCCTCACAATTGACACCCTCCATAACAATCCGCTATTGCACCCTCGTCACACAACGGCCAGCACAACCGTCTAACGTTTTGTTGGCAATATTGGTTTTGTTTATGATATGATGGAGACAATTGTTTAATGTCCGTGCCCTCATATTCTCCCATGGCCAATCCTGACCGTGGTGGCCTCCAACCGCCCCCGCCAGGCCATCGGCGCACTCGCGGTGGCTATGTTCCACATAGCCAGCAGTCGCTCTCTATTCCCAATCCAGGGTCGCTTGCCCCTTCGTCTAGCAAATTACCAGCTCATTCAAACCTCCAACACCATGCGAGTGACTCTGCCATAGAGGCGACAACGCATTCACTCGTCGGCCATGCTCGTCAATTCTCGGGAGGACCCTCGCACTCGTCAAATATTTCAAGGGATGGATTCGCGCGGGCTGATAGCTGTGATATGGTCAATGGAAATGGCCGCCCATTGCCAGAGTTGTCGTTGGGCACTTCGGCCGCTACAATGCGCGGGGATAGGCATTTTATATCTGAGAGTTCAGAACAGCCAGCTACTCTCTTGAACAAGTCAGTTTATGGTCGAATTGAAAAAGGACATGGTACATGAATACTGACCAGTTTTGCGCATTCAGGCGTTTTACAAGTGAAATCCCTGCCGGCATACTGGTATCGGTTCCGTACTTGATATTCTCAGCGTTCATGGGTACATATCGCTCGACCCACGACTCCGGAGGCCAGCTCGGCGACGAGTCTGTAGAATTTGGCCAGATACGCCCTCTTCCTCCAAGGAGGAGAGAATTCCTCAGCACTTGTGCATTAACCTCGATAACGATGCTGATAATGGGCCTCTATACTGAACTGCGAGTGAAGAACCAGCGTCCCTCGAATGACCCCACAGGCAAAGCGAAATCAGCTGGTGGAATTATGCCGACTGTCCGGCATACAATTCTTATGATGATATCCATAGGCCTACCATTTTATGCTTCTCTGCTACTTGATCATGGCAGGGTCGTTATCGCCATGCTACTCTTACTGGTCTCCGGATTGGCCCCAATTGTTCAGCTTGACCATGACAGTTATCAGCAGAAACAATCCCGATTCCGTTTAACGCAGCGCAAGGGCACAACTTGTTTCCTGCTTGGAATGATGGTTCTCGACACCACTGGACTTACAACATCCATTGACTGGCGACTGGTTCTCAGAGGATATCTTGCACTTTTGCTCTCAGTGTTTATTCTCCAGCCTCCTTTCGCAAAACCACGAAATCGGCTTTCAATCACTCGTTCCAAGGGCCCAACTTACGAGCCGTCGGTTTCTGATTCCACCCCTGCAGCCCAAAGTGGTCTACTACCGGAATCAAGAGCTGCCGTGGCGGGTACCACGCTATATTTCCGAGTTGGCGGCATTTTAGCAGCTTTCTGCTTCCTCGTTAGTTATATGTCTGGCGGTATCCATATCACTCTACCGGCCTTGGTGATTACATTGATAACTGCGTTGCTCTCAGCCATATCCTTTCTACATATCGAGTGGTCGACCTTCCAGAGTAAATACCAACTAGCCTATATTGCAGGATCCTGTTCCACCATCATGGTTAATGCTGTTATATCCGACATGGAAGTTTCACAAATTGCAATAGCATGTTGTTTCATTGTTCTTGGCTATATTTTAGTTCAAGTAGATCTTAGGGCGGTACAACTAGATGTCCACGACCATTCTCATGCTGCGCAGGGACATGGACATCACGGACATCACCATGATCATCACCACAAAGCCGAGACTGGTCCGTCTCGAGTATCCAGATGGCTGTTGAAATCGTTCGACCATTGGCCTTTCATACATGGGATCCTAAAAGAAAAGGACTCGCGGAGAATATTCTATTTTATGTGGTACGTTCCTCCAGGAAACATTATATCTATTCTACTCCCTCTACTAACGTTTCGTTATCCTGTACAGCCTTAATTTTGGATTCATGCTTGTTCAAATGTCTTATGGAATCTTAACCGGCTCGCTTGGCTTACTCAGCGATAGCATTCACATGCTATTTGACTGTTTCGCACTCGCAGTAGGCCTTTCTGCCGCTGTAATGAGTAAGTGGCCGCCAAGTGTAAGATTTCCATATGGATACGGAAAGATAGATACGTTGGCTGGCTTTGCCAATGGCGTGTTCCTCATGTAAGTGCTGACAAAAGGGGTCGCGTGCAACAAATCTGTTCCTAATACAACATCACAGGATTATAAGTATAGAGATTGTCTACGAGGCCATCGAGAGGCTCATGTCTGGGAGCGAGGTCCACAGGATAGGGGAGCTTTTTTTCGTGAGCGCTGCTGGACTGGCAGTAAACATGATAGGGATAATGGCGTTTGACCACGGCCACCACCATGGGCACTCCCACGGTGGCCATGACCATCACACAAACGAAAACATGCATGGGATTTTCCTCCACATTTTAGCCGACACCCTTGGGTCAGTTGCAGTGGTTCTGTCGACAATCCTCGTGCATTTTTACAAGTGGTCTGGGTTCGACCCAATTGCTTCGTGTCTAATAGCCATTCTTATCTTTGTCTCCGCCATACCACTGGTGGCCAGCACGTCGAAAACCTTACTACTCGCCCTCCCCGCGGATGTTGAATATGGGTTACGCGATGCCTTAGCTGGTGTCAGCACCCTGCGTGGCGTGGTTGGATACTCCGTTCCGAAATTCTGGTTAGACGATACAGTGCACGATCAAAACCATAAACATGACCACCATGACCACCATGACCACCATGGCCACCATCACGGTCACCATCACGACCACGACCATAGCGATCATTCTCACACCCACCACCACGAGGACAGCCACTGCAATGGCGACAAGCATTCCCATGAACACGCCCACGGGCATGGCGGGTCCGGCCATCGAATACTGGGCGTGATGCATGTGATTGCGTCGCGCGGGGCGGATATGGAGGACGTCCGGCGGCGGACAGTCAGCTACCTAAGCGAAAAGGAGATAAACATCCTAGTCCAGGTAGAGCGCGAGGGCGAGAACCGGTGTTGGTGTGGTGGTGGGAATAAGGTGATGAATTAGTGTGCTGCATGACCGACTACGGATATATCTATGTGCGGGATGGCTATATATTTCGAGGCATATATGTTTTTCTTTTCCTATCCCTTTTTTTCCTTTTTGCTTCTCGTGTTCTGCCTTGTTTTCTTTCCTGCATTGTATTTTCTGGGTTTGAGCTTTCTTCCATTCATAAGTTTTTGATTTTTTTTGTTGCCCCTTGAGAATACCCCGAATTCTCCGCCGCCATCAATGATATTATATACATATACTTTCGATGCTTATATGATGATAATGTCAATAAACCTCATTATTGTTATTCTGACATGATATGATATCAATAGCGCCCGCATTTCACAGTGCATATGTATATATCAAGATAAGCTATTTTACCTCATGCAGTTTATTTTATTTCATTCCAGCTCATTGTGATAGTGAAGAAAATGACATCAATGACAGCCTCAATGATGTGCAAGTGAACTTACTGAAGCAAAGTATTGAAACTGAAAAAATAAATTTACCATACTAGATTTGAAATTCAATAGATGCCAAAGAATAGGCATTTATATTTGTTATCTCTACAGTTTAAAATATTCAATTATCATTGAATACAGTAACTCTATTCTGTCTCAGCAGAGAAGAACATCACTTCAATCTCAAAAAAGATTGAGAATAGATATGAAATGATGGTCAATAAATTCTGTGTTCAAGTTCACATGGTTTGACATGATCTAGGCATTTATGGCTTCACACTTCCAATATTGCATAATAGATATATACCCACATGAACAAAGTTATGCTATATGAAATACATAAATACCTTGTATCAGGAGCATAAACACAAACAAGGCTTCTTCCTTTAAAAGATGTAATCATCTACTTTAATTGGATTGCGATATGATGATGGATATTGTATAATGGTGTTGCAGAAATAGATCGCTAAAACATTTTATAACACTATCAATATTTACAGACAATATAAGCTTCATACATACATACTGATATAAACATAACACATAGGCATGTTACAAAATCACCCCATCTTTACTCGACGCTCTCCACTCTCTGAACGACAACGGCCGTAGCTGCCCCGCCACCGTTGCAGATGGCAGCGAGCCCGTACTGGCCCGGCTTCAACTGGTGAAGCAGGGTGGTGAGAATACGCGAGCCAGAGCTTCCAAGAGCATGGCCCAAGGAGATGGCGCCACCAAGGGGGTTGACATTGGCGTTCTCGAGGCCAAGAATCTACGCGACACAGACAAGGAGATGGTCAGATGCGGTTTACAAAGCAAATCAGGGGTTTTCAAATCAATACAAGAAGCGCAGCAACATACCTTCTCGTTGGCTTTAATGACGGCGGCGAACGCTTCGTTGAATTCCCAGATGGAGATCTGGTCCTTGGTCAGGCCAGCTCGCTCCAGGGCGATGGGAACGGCCTTGGCGGGGGCCACGGGGAAGTCAATGGGGTCCATGGCGGCATCCGCGGACGAGACGATGCGGGCAAGCACCCTGCTGGAAGCACCGTACTGCTGCGCAATCTGCTTATTGGTAATAACCAGCGCGGAGGCGCCGTCGTTGAAGGTCGAGGCGTTGCCGGCCGTGACGGATCCGGTGCCATCGCGGACGAAGGCAGGCTTGAGCAGCTTCATCTTCTCCTCGCGGAGATCCTCGAAGCCCTCATCCTTAGCGACAACGGTGTCGCCCTTCTTGCCCTTGACGGTAACGGGGGCGACCTCGTCGTCGAATTTCTTCTCCGCCCACGCCTTCTGCGCGCGCTTGTAGGATTGCACGGCGTACGCATCCTGCTGTTCACGGGTGATTTCGTATTTCTTCGCCGTGTTTTCCGCGCACACGCCCATGTGGAATTGGTTGTAGACGTCCCAGAGGCCGTCTTTGATCAGGCCATCCTCTAGCTTCATGTTGCCAAATGGCGCCTGTTGGCTCGATCGCGGGAGGTAATATGGCACTCTGGACATGTTTTCCATTCCACCGGCGACCTGTGCCTCCGCCAGACCGAGCTGGATATTCTGTGCGGCGAAAACAACCGCTTTTAAGCCTGAGGCGCAGACTTTGTTGATAGTGATGGCCTCGACGGAAGGGGACAGGCCGGCGAAGATGGCAGCTTGTCTTGCGGGGGCCTGGCCGACAGATCCTTGCAGGACGTTACCCATGTAAACATCTGTAATTTTGTCAGCGGGAACGCCCGACTTCTCGATGGCGGATTTGATGGCTACGGCGCCCAGCTCGGGAGCGGGTACGGTAACGAAGGAGCCATTGAACTGGAATAGTTAGCTGCTGTTCTCCTTCTTTGTCTTGCCTTTTCTTGAGTCTTCGGCATCTTCTCGACAGATGCAACAACGTACCTTGGCCGTTGGTGTGCGGGCAGCGCCCAAGATATAGGCCTCCTGTATTTGTTTTTGACAGGAGCTGGAGGAAGAAAAGTGTCTCTGGACCTGGCCCAGTCTCTGTGATGATCTCGTCATGGAGGCTTTTGGGGCGAATCTGTAGGCTGCTCTGAGGGAGGACTGCATCGTGAATGACCGTGATATCAAGTTATGCGATGCGGGTATATTTCGGATGTACGGAGTACGCTCGACGGGAGTGCAAGAGGGGTCAAGCGCTGCCAGACAACAACCAAACCAAAATACTATAGGGAGTGAAAGAAGGTGTCCAAGTGAAAACAGACGAAGAATATAACAATAAACTAAGAATATAAACGGATTAGCTGGTGGAGCTGGCGGAGGAGGAGAGGAAGGATTCTTGGAGTTGCGGAGGCTGTCGGAGAAAACCCGGGACTTGTGGGGGGCAATTCGCGGGACAAGTTGCGCTGGGGAGTTGGCTCTGGCAACACTCTGTACCTGACAGCGGCCTCGCGAAGATATAAACGAGGTATTCGAGGATAGCAACAAGAGTCCAATTAGCTGGTGTTTCTTGTGTTTCTTGTGTTTCTGATGATCTATCTGATATGTTTCGCTTTCTCCTGTTTTTGTCTTCGCCGTCCCGCAACAATTCTGCCGTGACTAAGCGCATCTCGAAATGTCACGTGCATTCGTTGTCCAGGACCTCGGCTAAAGGATTAACGGAACGGAATTACTATGATGCGACGGTTGGCGGCAATCCGCTTATATAATCTCGGGATCAGCAAGCTTGCCGCCGTGCCAAGCATTGCCAAGCCTTGGCCCCCCGGCCCGCCGCCATTGCCTGTTTCTGCTGGTGACGGGACGAAGCTGTGGCTGCATTTCTGCGTTTCTGGATTCCTCCATCCTCATCTTCCATCTTCTGTGACCAGCCAGCCGTTTTCACTCACTACTTGGCGCTATACATATCCGGTCTAAACACTCGATCAGCTTCAGACTCCATCCACTCGTCTCTTTGCTTCTCTTCTCGACAGCTCGGATCCCCCTCCCCGCGTAGCCTCGCTTGGTCCTGCTCCTTCCATCCCCCCCCTCCGGCCGGACAAGCTACCCCTTCCACTCCCTTCTACCCCGGTGGACCGCTATCTCCGCATCCTAGACATCTTTGCTGTCTTTTTCTTTCTTTCTGCTGCATATATCTGTCCCTTTTCCTTCCTGTACATTCGCCATGTCCACCGCTGCTCGCCGCCGCTTGATGCGAGATTTCAAGGTACGGTCTTCGAGATATATATATATAACCTCCATTCCAACGTGCCAGCATGCTTACCCCTACCTCTCTGAATAGCGTATGCAAACAGACCCCCCAGCCGGTGTTTCCGCCTCCCCCGTCGCGGATAATGTAATGACCTGGAACGCCGTCATTATCGGTCCGGCGGACACACCCTTCGAAGACGGCACATTCCGCCTCGTCATGCATTTTGAAGAACAGTACCCAAACAAGCCGCCCGGAGTGAAATTCGTCAGCCAGATGTTTCATCCCAACGTCTATGGCACGGGTGAACTGTGCTTGGATATACTGCAGAACCGCTGGAGCCCAACATATGACGTTGCTGCCATCCTAACTAGTATCCAAAGGTATAATTTCTCCCATTATCTATTTTGAAAGCAATGCCGCTGCTTTTTTTTTTAAGTTACATTACTAGAACTGGACTAAACGTATATTCAATCTAGTTTGCTGAACGACCCGAACACATCCTCACCCGCCAACGTGGAGGCCTCTAATCTTTACAAGGACAACCGCAGGGAATATACGAAACGGGTGCGGGAAACAGTAGAGAAGAGCTGGGAGGATTGAAGGCCCAAACCTGACAACTACAGGTTTCTGCCGGTATACGTGGATGGGTGTGTGAAGCACATAACACAAAAACGGATTATGACCCATGGATGATTTTCTTTTGCTCCTCTATTGCTCCCAGAACGGTGTGGCAACCACGACGCTTGCCTCTTCATATTGGCACTGCAGTCTGCCGCTACTACTGGGCTTTACCCCACTCTGCATCCCTCTCTCATGTCATAAAATGCAAGTGACCTGGATGATATTTTGATCTATACCTTGCCACCTGTGTCGTTTGTTGTGTCGTTTCTTTGTTTTGACTTTACTCGACTTGATTTTTCTCATTCTCACAGCATGGGGTTCTGGCGCTGCTGCTTACTACTTTTTGCCTTCTACAGTTTATATTCACGTGTATCTCAAGATGTTCTACTTTTTTGTTTTCTTTTTTGTTTTGGTTTTCAGGCATAGCTTAGCCCCTCACTAACCTGTTCATATTCTCTCTCACAGTTTCCTGTGCTACTTTTAACTACTGAATAACGGAGCATAGCTGGACCTTGACTGAACTGCTAGATCAAGCGGCTGATAACTCGCAGGTTATGTTGAAATAATATCAACACGCACAAGCTGGAAAATGCAAGGTTTTATCAGGCTGCATGGGGTTCCCATGGGTTGGTGAAAACCACGGTCAGAGGTACAGCACATGCACAGTATACAAACCTAAAAATACTCGATGCATGAATTATGGTTTGCGTAGAGTTTATGGTAACCAAACATCTTTGTTTACATGTTTTTCTCTCGAAGAGCATGTTATATTCAACAACAATACATTATTACAGAGGCCGCATGTACTAGTTTATCAGCATTTATCCTGGATGTCTGCAAGGTGGGGGGAGATGGGTTAACAGGGTCATTGTGCTGTCGATATTATCAGCCACCGCATAAGAGAAGATGTGTGGAGGAGTTTGTTTGGTGTAGCACGGCGACCTTCAACAAAGGATATACTGTACATGTGTACGTAGATACATCGATACGATGATATATATATAGATATATATAGACGACTCCCACACGTTAGATTGCATCCCCTGACGTGTTTCAGGTTGCTCTATCTTGAATAATAAACATCCATGTGGGACATACATCGAGTCCGGCGCCAAGCCATGTGTCAACAAAGATGTGGGCTAATCACGTAGGAAGAAACATCTAGCAGCAAAACACCCATAACTATCGCATCGCTCCAGTCTCGCACCAACGTCTGGTCAGCGACACCCCCTCTCTGTCACTATCCTGGCCGTGGAGTTGCCAGACCATACCATCCTTACCTCGTCCTCCGCTATCCCTGGTCTCCCGCTGTTTCACCGCAGCGCCTTCAACGCGTCAAGCAATCTCGCCGACGGAAAGCCCCTGGCTCTTGAACCCCATTTACACACGCCGCTCCCCGTCTCCTCCGCTGTCTCCTCCTCCTCCACCACCCCCTTCTTTGACGCTACGGGGGCTATCGCTCAATAGCCCTGCTTGGGGGGATACACCGACAGCCTGCCCTTCGTGGGCTTGGTCCCTTTTTGCGTTTAGCTCTCGTCCTGCCCGCGTGAACGTACGGTGAACGGCGATAAAGTCGGTTCGAGATAGAAGCCAGCAATCATGGCGTACGTTAAAACTACATAATAGTTGCCTCTAGAATTTTTGCCCCCCCTTTCCTACACTTGATCCCAGTTTTCATATATTTATCTTTGTCAATGTCAATGGTATCTATGGTGCGGTTGCTGATTTTCACACCTGCAGCTCGAGCGGGTCGGGCAGTACTAACACCATCAAGGGTATGATAACCACTCCATGATCATTATTGTTCTTCTTTTTTTTGTCCCTCTTTATTGTCCCGTCTATGCCCTTGGAGTATACAATGCTCATGCTCATGCACCGATACAGTTGTTGCCAGATTCCGGCCCCAGAATAAAATCGAACTCGCCAGTGGGGGAGAGCCCATTGTCGAGTTCGACAGTGAGGATACATGCAAGATAAATGTAAACATTGAGCGTTTTTTATTTTTTAATCCTTTATTCCTCTCCGTTGTTTCGTCTCATCAGATATAAGCTAAACCGTGTTCTTTTGGAATAATGATAGTCCAAAGAGGCCGCGGGGGCCTTCACCTTCGACCGCGTCTTCGGCATGGACTCCCAGCAACAAGACGTCTTCGACTTCTCCATCCGCTCCACTGTCGACGATATCCTCAACGGCTATAACGGAACCGTCTTCGCCTACGGCCAAACCGGCGCTGGAAAGTCCTATACAATGATGGGTTCGGATATCGACGATGAAGTAGGAAAGGGTATCATCCCACGTATCGTCGAGCAGATGTTCGCCAGCATCCTTGCAAGTCCCGGAAACATCGAGTATACAGTGCGCGTGAGCTATATGGAAATCTACATGGAGCGCATTCGGGATCTCCTCGTGCCACAAAACGACAACCTCCCCATCCACGAAGAAAAGTCCCGCGGTGTCTACGTCAAGGGCCTGCTGGAAATTTACGTCTCCAGCGTGCAGGAGGTTTACGAAGTTATGCGCAGGGGCGATGCGGCGCGGGCTGTAGCTGCAACCAATATGAACCAGGAGTCTTCGCGGTCCCATTCGATTTTCGTCATCACCATCACGCAGAAGAATGTGGAAACGGGCTCCGCAAAGAGCGGCCAGCTATTCCTCGTCGACCTGGCGGGTAGTGAGAAGGTCGGGAAGACAGGCGCGAGTGGCCAGACGCTGGAGGAAGCCAAGAAGATCAACAAGAGTTTGAGCGCGCTGGGAATGGTTATCAATTCACTGACGGACGGCAAATCGACGCATATCCCCTACCGCGATTCAAAACTGACGCGGATCCTGCAGGAGAGTTTGGGTGGTAACTCGCGGACGACTTTGATCATTAATTGCTCCCCCAGCAGCTACAACGATGCAGAAACAGTCAGCACGCTCCGCTTCGGAGTACGCGCCAAGGCAATTAAGAACAAGGCAAAGATTAACGCTGAGCTTAGTCCCACGGAGTTGAAGATGTTACTTAAAAAGGCCCAGACGCAAGTTGTCACCTTTGAGACTTATATTACCGCGCTCGAGTCGGAGGTTCAAGTCTGGCGGGCTGGGGAAACGGTACCGAGAGAGCGGTGGACGCCTGCTAGAAGCGCTGATGGCCTCAGTAACATGAGAGCTGAAGCGCGGGGGACTCCTCGTCCAGGGACGCCGTCTCGATTGCAGACGGATATCTCAAGATCGGAGACGCCCAGCAGACCCGACTCGAGGATAGGCGAACGTTCCAGCACGCCTAGCATTCTGCTTGAAAAGGACGAGCGGGAGGAATTCCTACGACGGGAGAATGAGCTGCAGGATCAACTCGCGGAGAAGGAGACGCTTATTGCTAACACAGAGAAGGATATCATAGAGAAGAAAGAGGAGTTGAAATTTCTCAAGGAGAACACCATCCGGACGGGTAAGGATAATGAGAAGCTTAACACCGAGGTCAACGAGCTGCGGATGCAGTTGGAGAAGGTCTCATATGAGAGCAAGGAGGCGTCTATTACAATGGATACGCTTAAGGAAGCCAACTCTGAACTCACGGCCGAACTCGATGACCTGAAGCAGCAACTTCTCGATGTCAGAATGAGCGCCAAGGAAACCAGCGCCGCTTTGGATGAGAAGGATAAGAAGAAAGCCGAGCGCATGGCTAAGATGATGGCTGGCTTCGATCTGGGGATGAATGTGTTCTCGGACAATGAACGGAAGATTCAGAAGCTGGTTGAGCGGGTGGAGGCGCTGCAGGCATCCAACAGTGCGGGGGAGCCCATTGCAGCCGATGACCTTATTGAGTTCAGGACCAGCCTGATCGAGGCGCAAGGATTTGTTCGCCAGGCGGAGTTGACTGTGAATGACCGAAGCACCTACCAGGAGTTGCCGGACAACAAACGGGTGGAGCTTGAGGACCGTATCACAGAGCTTCAGCAACGATATGAGGAGGTGCTCGAAAACGGCCTGAGCAAGGACGACGTTGAAGAGATCAAGACTCGGCTTGGCCAGGCCTATGAGGAACGACAGGAGCACGAATCGAAGATGGTCGAGGAGCTTCGAAGCGAATTAACACGACGGGGCGAGGAACTGGAACGATTGCGACAATCTCTTACCGAAGCGCAGTCCCGTGGTGGACCTGTCAATGGCGCTGCAGGTGCCAATGGCAGCGGCGGGCCCACCGTTAACAGCAAGACCCTGCAGCAGCAGATCGCAGACTTCGACATCATGAAGAAGTCGCTAATGCGCGACCTGCAGAACCGGTGCGAGCGGGTAGTGGAGCTTGAGATCTCACTCGACGAGACCCGCGAGCAGTACAAGAACGTCTTGCAGTCGTCCAACAACCGCGCGCAGCAGAAGAAGATGGCGTTCCTGGAGCGGAATCTGGAGCAGCTGACGCATGTGCAGCGACAACTTGTGGAGCAGAATGGGAGTTTGAAGCGCGAGGTGGCGATTGCGGAGCGGAAGCTGATCGCACGCAATGAGCGCATTGAGAGCCTTGAGAGTCTCTTGCAGGATAGTCAGGAGAAACTTACGGCGGCGAACCATCGGTATGAATCCCTTAATACCCTTTCATAAAACAAAACGTGCATTGCTAACTTTCAATCTTCCTCATAAACAGCTTCGAAGCGCAACTCACAGCCCTCAAGGAGCGTCTAGAGGCAGCCAAGGCAGGCTCAACACGCGGCCTCCCATCCTCAGAGGCCGGGGCATTCAGCTTTGGCGGGTCTCGGATCGCCAAACCCCTCCGAGGTGGCGGAGGAGCGGCCGACTCGAACGGCGCGCTCGTGAATCCGGCGCTCTCGGGCCTGCAATCGCAGGATGCCTCTGGGTCGGGTTCGGGGGGCGTCAAGCGCGCCAGCTGGTTCTTCGATCGGCGATGATGATGAACCAGGACTCGCTGTGGCCAGTCTGGCCGCCGGTGAGCGGGATGGCGCTGTTTGATGTAACTCGCGACGAAGCTGCGTTGAACCAGTCGGTGTTTTTTATGTTCTATGTGATGTTACCGCTGGTGATGTCGTCGGCATCTCCGTCGGCGCGAGGAAGGAGATGAATCTATTTTGTCACGGGAGTGGGCAAAGGCGGGAGGGCAGCGGCTTGCGCTGTTGACAGCTTTGCCCTGGTGAGTGCTGTAGTGGTTGTGGGGCGCAAGCTTTGGCTCCGGCTTCACGATGATTGTTCCATTGTAGATAGATTCACGTTTATTCCTTTTCATTTGTCATCCCCCCCCCCCCATTTGCCTCTACTTCCACACCGTTGTCGTTCGGATTTAGCTGCCCTCCTTTTCTTTTTTTGGCTCATTTTTGGACCCCTATCACATCGCGGACTAGACCTTCTCTACCTTTATTTGTTATCTTCCAAAACCTTGATGATTTTTCTCTTTTTAAATAATGTGGATGAAAGATATTTTTTGTATGTTTTCGTGTTGGTGTTCCTATTGTTCCTATTATCTACCTCTAGCATCTAGAATCAAATCCAACATAGATACTATCAGATCGTTGTCGCTTCCTAGCAGCCCCTGGTGACGTCACATGATAAGGCCCCCAGGTCTCTTCCTGCGGGGAAAAGGCGCCAAGGGCTGGACAGTCTGACCACGATAGACGCAGCATCGGATATCCATCCTGCACATGGGGCTGGCCTGGCTCATCTGCTCACTCAATACATCGTAGCTACTCTTGCAGCTACAATCATTACTGCGCATAAATCACCAAATTACCACAGTATCTATACCATGGGTGCGGGCCAGTCCAGGGAGGTCGCCGCGGAGGCTGTTGACCACGAGAAGCGGGCAATTGCAAAACGCATGTCCAAGTTGGATGTGGCGGGTAGGGTTCAGGAAGACCTGGAGCCAGGCTATGTCTGCGTTGATGAAGAACGTGAGTAGGGTACATCCCAAGCTTGTAACATTCTCAATATCAAATAGACGGCTGATTGGTCATACCATCTACTCTATATAGCCCCGGCCTACTCCTCGGCGGGAAGAAAGGTCGATTTGTCCATATCAGAGACGAAGCGTTGGGAGAAGGAATTGCTGGCGGATCCCAAGGTACTCGACAAGTAACATGCTACGCGCATTCATATACCGCGATGTATAATATTAATATTTCCGTAGAACCGCCTCGCCTTATCCGCGCTGTCCACACACTCCCCCACGACTATCATAGCCAATCACGCGGCAGAAATTGCGGATACCCAGATCTTCAACATCAAGATCCCGCTCGAGGGCTCGCCGATCACCAACCAGCGCTCTTCGGGCCGCTGCTGGCTGTTCGCGTCAACCAATGTGTTCCGTGTGGCTCTGATGAAGCGGTACAATGTGACAAGCTTCGAGTTGAGTCAGGCATATCCATTCTTCTGGGATAAGATGGAAAAGGCCAATTGGTTCCTGGAGCATGCCATTGACACGGCGCATGAGCCCTTGGATGGCAGGCTGGTACACAGTCTAATGTCAGATCCCATGTCGGATGGCGGCCAGTGGGATATGGTCGCGAATTTGGTTAGGAAGTATGGATTGGTAAGCCTCGTGGTTCACTGGAGCCTACTATGCTTATAAAACTACGGGAATTAATCTTGCTAACAATACGTAGGTTCCCAAAGAGCTGTACCCTGATTCCTATAATGCGAAGAACAGCTCATTCCTGGGGAAATTCGTCACCACAAAGTTGCGTGACGATGCGCTTTCCCTGCGTAAAATGGCAACGAGCAAAGATCCTTCCGCCAGGGCGTCCATCGGCGACGCGAAAAAAAAGTATCTACAAGAAATCCATTCAATTCTGACCATTCTACTTGGACCGCCGCCATCCCCTCGAGAGAAATTTAACTGGGAGTACTACGATGCGAATGGCAAATTTCACAAAGTATCCATGACGCCCTTGGAGTTTGCATCGAGCCTTTCAAGCCGTGAAGGGATCAGGGCATGTAAGGGGACGGACGTGAATGAGCTTTTTAGCTTGGTCAATGATCCACGGAACCCCTACGATCGGTTATTGACTGTGGATCGGCTGGGTAATGTTGTCGGCGGCCAGCCGGTAACTTATGTCAATGTTAATATGGAGGTCAGTGTTCTCTTTTACTCCACACAGTAACGAAACATTTATAGAAGTGCTTACCAAACATGATCGCACAGACAATGAAAGCTGGCGCAATTGCCATGCTCAAAGCGGGCATCCCTGTCTTCTTCGGCAGCGACGTGGGGAAATCCTCCAACTCGTCATCGGGAATCATGGACACTGCCTTGTACGATTACTCTCTGGGCTTCAACATCAATTTAGGCATGAGCAAGGCCGATAGGTTGCGAACGGGCGAATCATCCATGACGCATGCCATGGTCCTGACGGCCGTACACATTGGGGATGACGGCAAGCCCGTGCGCTGGCGTGTGGAGAACTCATGGGGCGATGGCAGCGGCGACAAGGGCTGGTTCGTTATGACGGATAAATGGATGGATGAGTTTGTGTATCAGGCTGTGGTTGATCCGCGGTTTGTAAGCCAGGGGGTGAGGGATGTGTTGAAACAGACCCCGCTGAAGCTGCCGCTGTGGGATCCGATGGGAGCTTTGGCTTGAGTGAGGTGGTTTACGGTTATGATTGCGATATGATATCTACGATTAGTTAAGTTACCACCTCTGATAGTGGTTTTTCAAGGTCGTCTTGGAGTTTTTCGGGGTTTCTTTATATATGTTTTCGCGATTTATACCTTTATACTCGATTAAATAGTTCCTATTCAAGTACTCTCCTGCTTAATTACTTCATATCTGCGATTAATTCGAAACGCCTTTAATTTCTGAAGGAACTTGAGCTGCTACCCCGCTTACATCAGCTGTTCCAGGCCCCCGCGATCACATGCCTGTCACCTCAAGGGTTTTCTCGACTCCACCAGAGCTCGATGACAAGACTTCCATACAACTAGCAGCTCACAAGAACTAACACACGCTTGATGAAAAATAATCTCGTCTCCCAGTTATCGAGCAGGCTGTCCGGTCCATTACTCTCTTTTGCAGCTATAGATCTGCTCAACACCCGGTTCCCGTCCACCTTCTTTCCCTTTGAGCCTCCCTCCTCGTGTCTGTCCCACCCCACACCCACAGCGGGGTCGCGAGCTTCCTAACACCCGGCGGAGTCATAAATCATAATGGGATCCTAACTTTCAAAGTACAATGAGCTGGTTGGGCTCAAGCAACGCTGTACTCCATCTACTCTGCCTGTCCCGTATCCGCGGCGCGCTGCACTCAAGGTCTACAGCAGCGGTGAAACTATCCTCCAGGTAGACAGACGCATTGCCTATAAAAGCCAAGTGTTGGAGAGGTATTCCTCGCAGCAGCTATGGGGAAACCGCCAGCGGTTATCATAATTGCGAGGTTAGTTCGATTTGTATTTTACCTCCTACCCGTTTCTCGCCTTGCTGCCCAACACTCGGCGAGGGTGAAGGGTATACTTGCTAACGGAACATCAGGCATGGCGCCCGGTTGGATGCGGTGGACAAACAGTGGCATCTAACATCACCTACCCCTTACGATCCTCCTCTTACATATGGCGGTTGGAATCAAGCCCGCGCACTCGGTATTCGGATTGGCAACCTGCTTCGAGCTAGAGAAGAGCCTCTCACCTCTCAATCGTCCAACCCTAATGGAAATAACAGCGTGGAGGATATGGCGGCGGTAGTGGGGGGTAGCAATGGCGAGGTTAATCAATCGACCACACCGAAACAGGCTAGAAAGCAGAGAATAATTATCCATACTTCGCCCTTTCTCCGCTGCGTGCAAACCGCCATCGGGGTGAGTGCTGGCATGAGGCTAAGCAAGAATTCTCCTCCGAACCGCAGTCAACCTTCACCATATAAACATCACCGGTTGCATTCGGGCTCCCCCGTCACGCGAGGTAGCGACTCCAACCAGCTTTCGGCCATCCCAGAACCGAGCATTAGCCCCCCTCTCTCCAGGCTAACCATCGAACCGACTGAAACCCCTCCCCCGAAATACAAACTTCGGCTTGATGCATTTCTTGGCGAATGGCTCTCTCCGGACTACTTTGAGCAGATTTCGCCTCCCCCAGGATCTGTGATGATGATTGCGGGTGCAAAAGCGGAACTTCTACGACGTGGAGAACCAATCGAGGCTGGTCTGGAGGCTGGTGGGAAATCAATGTTCGGCCATTTTCCAGGGGGCTGGACTAACCCTTTTACCAGCGACGCAGCTGAGCATCGTGAAGATGAAGCTGGCGATGGGAATGGAAAAGATGGAGGAGCTTTCAAACATCCAGCACCCAAGGCATATGCCCTTGTGCACAGGAATCGTTCTGGTAGCTTTGATACGGGTGCAAATGGTGGTATTAAGCCAACGGGGGTTGGCATTTCGAAAATTCAAACCGACCTCCCAGCAGGCTATTCGGGATACCTTCCTCCCGTGCCAACTTATTCTATCTCCCCGTCGGACCCTATTCCCGCCGGGTATGTATCTCATGCCCGTGATGCGTGTGTTGACGTCGATTACCAGTGGGACAGCATGCGCGAACCCCAAAATTGGGGCAATGGAGGCGAATATGGTGAAGAATGGAGCGCTATGCACGATAGATTTCGCCACGGGCTCCAACGCATGATAGACTGGTACAGATCTGACGATCCAGGAATTACCAAACCTTCCGAGGTGGCTCGAGAAGATAGGGAAAGGGAAGCAGAGGAAGATGCTCCGGAGACTGTTTTAATTCTGATATCTCATGGAGCTGGCTGCAATGCACTCATTGGTGCACTAACGGGACAACCAGTCTTGCTTGATGTTGGCATGACTTCACTAACCATGGCAGTCAGGAAGCCTGAAGCCGCAGAGCCGTCTAACCAAGGCACCGCAGCGGCAGCCACTTCATATAGAAAAGAAGACTCCAGGTCGAAGGAGCTGGCAGACGAGTATGAGATGAAATTTGTTTCCTCAACAGAGCATCTCCGCGCAGGCACCAACTCACGCTCATCGTCACCCCATGCCTCTTCGCCGAGAGTTCTCCCATCCCCGATTTCCTCCTACCGCCATCGTTTCGGATCTACGTCCGGCTCCATCAGCTCGCAAGAAAACTTTATCATCGGAGATTCCATTATTCGAAAGCCAAGTAACTCAAAACCGCCAGGCCCGCCATACTCTCGCGGAGCTTCTGCAAAAAAGCCATCGTCACCAGGACTTTGGGGCTCTGTGTCAACAACTACATCTGCCGACCCTGCTGAATCAGTGGACGATATCGTTCCCAATTTCGAGGATCCAAAGCCAAGCGCCGGAGATAATGCCTCCAACGAGACGACTAGTCAACGACCGTCGAGATCGCTATCCCAGCATGGTCTATGGGGCAGCGTTTCGCTCCCAGAGCGTGAGCCGCTGAGCAAACGCCGATGGACAATGAGTGAACGGAATCCTTGAGAATAGATT
Source organism: Blastomyces parvus (assembly GCA_002572885.1). Classification (NCBI taxonomy): domain Eukaryota; kingdom Fungi; phylum Ascomycota; class Eurotiomycetes; order Onygenales; family Ajellomycetaceae; genus Blastomyces; species Blastomyces parvus. Next base: position 81,916 of record PDNC01000089.1, read on the forward strand.
TATTATTTATTCATCTTCTTTATTGAATTATGTTGCCTTTTCCTTGGCCACTCTACTTCTCGATTTATTTTTGCGCCTAAGGTTATAATCTGACACCTTTGCGAGCTCAACACTTACTATTTGCTTGACTATTTACCTATGGTCGCTACTCTATATCAATATATATAGATGGATAATAGGGAAGTGCTCAAGTGGATTATTCCGGGACCTTTTCTTATTTCTTTTCCCTACCTCGCCTCAATTAGTTTCCTTTTCCTTCTTCGTCTTCTTCTTCTTCTCCTTCTCCTCCTTCTCCTACTTGTTTTTCTCCATGTTTGGCATTTTCGAGCGTGTGTGATATTCCCAAGCTGCTCTCAACTCTGTTTTCCTTTAGCGATGCGTTTATTTGGCTGATGGGAGTCTGATTGGAACTCATGGGGATTCATTGGTGCTGGGGTTTTTTTTTTCCTTTTTCTTTTTTTCTTTTTTATATTCCCTTGGAAAATGGATGTGACGTGTTCATGCGCCTGGCACGGTGGCACGAAAATATGATCTATACCTACGTATCAGTTATGTTAGCTTAAAAATCTCTCAATAAATAAAGACTCGTGGTGGGATGCTACTTAGAAGTGTAGCCCAGCACTCTTCAGATTTGAGCATAATATATCAACTGAGATCCGGTTGTACGTAGTCAGGAATGGAATTATTTTACGAAAGAATCAATGAATATGAGGCACAGATCGTCGGAGCCAACAGTTGCAGTTGAAGCGATATTGGTGGAATTCGAAATAAATCCGTGGGAGTTGTGTTGGTGGTTGACAGCCCTTGTTGCGGATATTTATAGGTCAATCCACATATATATTTATACTCCGCTCGTTGTTGGGCAGCAAGAGAACAACAGTTTCTTTGACACTCCTCGTCTACGCCGCAATAGACCGATTTCTCCAAGCCGTCCTAGATAGACCAAGTCCTCCACAACACGCAGAGCTTCGCCGCGATAGTCTAATTGGACTGAACTGACCAAAACACATAACTTACCATGTCGCCCACCGAAGCGGCGGGGCTCTCGACAACCTACGACTGCGGCCGAACAGGACCGCCAGACCTCCGCCTGCTCCATTACAACGACGTCTACCATGTCGAGTGAGTATACGCATTTCTCTTGATTATCTTTATCGTTTGCATATAGCCAAACCACAGTAACCAACTCAAAACTACTAGAGCCGGCTCTGCAGAGCCCATTGGCGGTACCCCGCGATTCCAGTCCTTGGTCAACTACTACCGCAACCACCCCAGATTCGCCGGCCAGCCGCCGCTACTTACTTTCTTCTCGGGCGATGCTTTCAATCCGAGCCTCGAGAGCTCCGTTACAAAGGGGCGGCACATGGTGCCGTTCCTCAACCAGGTTGGCACTGATGTTGCGTGTGTGGGGGTGAGCAGCTCTATATAACCTACCTATGTCGTTATAGCAAAACTTCCCCTCCCTCCCTTTCTTTCCTCTCTTTCCCTTGGACTACTACATAACTTGGATATATTGTATGAACTAAATGAATTCACCGATTGACAGAACCACGACCTAGACTTTGGCGTTGAGCAGTTCGAACATCTGAGGGACCAGTGCAAGTTTCCATGGCTGCTGGCGAACGTGCTTGACCCCTCATTGGGCGACGGGGTGCCGCTGGCCAACTGCCCCAAGACACACATGTTGGAGTCTAACGGTATAAAAGTTGGAGTTGTTGGACTTGGAGAGAGAGAGTGGTAAGGAAAACGAGAGAATTAGTCATTGTTGTTTTCTATTGAGATTCATCCTTGATACAATTTGACTGACACATATTTAGGCTTGATACAGTCAACGCACTCCCACCTATCATCTACAAGTCTGCGTCGGCAACAGCAAAGGAACTAGTCCCCGGCCTGCGCGCACAAGGCGCCGACCTCATCGTCGCCGTGACCCATCAGCGGGAACCGAACGATAACAAGTTGGCTACAAAGACGCCGACAGGTCTCATTGATATAATTCTAGGCGGGCATGACCATTTCTACGGACACAGCCTGATAAATTCAACCCATGTGCTCCGGTCAGGTACGGACTTTAAGCAACTAAGCTACATCGAAGCATGGCGGAAGACGGACGGTAGTGGCTGGGACTTCTCTATCACCCGCCGCGATGTGGTTCGAGCAATACCGGAGGATCCTGCCACGGTCGAGCTGGTGGCCAAACTGACGTCAGCACTGAAAGGAAAGCTGCAGAAACCAGTCGGTTATACGGCGAACCCGCTGGATGCGCGGTTCACGACGGTGCGGAGGAAAGAGTCCAACATTGGCAATTTCGTATGCGACCTTATGCGCTTCCATCACAGTGCGGAATGTGCGATAATGGCATCGGGGACTATTCGTGGGGATCAGATATATCCGCCCGGACCACTGAGGGTGAAGGATATCCTCAACTGTTTCCCCTTCGAGGACCCGGTGGTGGTGTTGCGTGTGAAGGGGCGCGCGCTGAGAGCCGCATTGGAAAATGGCGTTTCCGAACTACCGGCGCTCGAAGGACGCTTCCCTCAGGTGTCAAACATCCAATATGGATATGCACTGTCCGCACCACCTGGAAGCCGCATTGCTTTTGTTAAAGTGGGCGGGAAAGATCTCGAAGATGACAGGCTGTACACACTTGCGACTCGCGGCTATATGGCACGGGGTAAGGATGGGTATACGGCACTTCTTGCAGAGTCCGAGGGAGGAGAAGCGGAGGAGATAATCTCGGAGGAAAACGGGGTTTTGATCAGCACAATTCTTCGACAGTATTTCCTCAGTCTCAAAGTACTTGGCAAATGGAACCGGTTGGGGCCGAGTTTGCATCGTCACTGGGACTCAGTGAATGAACGCTGGCACGGATCTGGCTGGATGGAAGCCACCTCTCCGCTTGCCTCCCCAGAGGAGCAGTCCAAGAAACCAATCCCAATCCCAATCCCAATTCCGATTCCAATTGTAGGCGGTAAAGAACAGCCAGACAAGCTTTCCAGTAGCTTTCACTACGAAAGCGCCAATCCACGACATAAACATCAACCAGGCAGAGCAGCGGATCAGCAGCTCCCAGACCGAGACCAAGCAGATGACGATAACAGCGGCAGCACCAGCGGGAGCGAAAGCGCCATGGATTCCGAATCTGACTCTGAGCCGGAAATTCTAAGCCGGCCGCGCAACTATGTAACCACGGCTGCTCTTTCTGTCGAGGACGCAGATCACCGGGAGGTAGTGGCTCGACATTTTGTGCGGAAATGGCGAGAAAGGATCGGGCTTGACCCTGACAAGGTGCAGCCAGTTGACCAGATTACGAATGGATTTTCGCCAACATGGACACGGGCCATTGCGCCGGTGCTGGAAGGGAGAATTGTCCAGATCGACAAGAAGGAAGCCTGAGCGAGGTTGAGTTTAAACGTGAAACTTAGAGGCGATGGGACGGGGGACGCTGAGTGAAGTACCTACTGAGATGATGACGTTTAAAGTCTAGACATTGGATAGAACAGACTTTATCAAAGGTTTTTCACGGGAAAGAAACAAGAAAAGGAACCAACGGTGTAGGAAAAGGAAAGAAGTACACTAGATCTTGGGCTGGTTAGAGAGCTCTGGGATAAAGCTAAAGGGCAAGGATACGAGTGTGATAGGCGGTTATTGAACGATCGGAGTTCCATCACGACCTGGGCTTCTTGGGCTTGCTCGAGCCGTTTTTTTTCTTTTCTTTTGTTTTTAGTGGATTCCCAGCGCAGTTTGATTCTCAGATCTCCTTTTTTCATAGATAACTACATATGTTGCACGTAGATTCATGCTTCTAATTTTACCAAGTTTTCCCAGCTACCGGTTACCAGATCCCTGGATATTTCCTGCCCACGCCACTGACGGATACTCTGCACCTTGACCGTGGGTTGAAGAACAATGCGAAGGAAGAATAGGAACAATAACAAGCATAAATAGCATCTTCAGACTTGGTTCCTCGAATCCTCGTGTCCCGGCTGAGGGAAATCCGCAGATTTTCCCAGTTCCCAGCCAACCAACTAAGGTTTGCGCCGTCGTGCGCCGCCAGCTGCAGCAGCTCCCGATTGGCATCAGCGTGGAGTTTTCTTGCAAATTCCTGGGCCGTCGACCGTCGGCAGCGCGCGAACAGACCGCCCCAGCCAATGCCTGCAGCGCTGTGTCAACCCGGCCGGGCAGATCTCCACGGCCAGATGGTGTGCTCTTTGTCTGCCAGCCCAGTCCTCCCAGACTATCCCAGGCTCTTCAGGCCTATCACCGCCGACATCGCGGGTTTAAAGTTATGCGTCATGCCGTCCCCCTCTGGAGAGTTGGGAAAAAGCATGAATCTAACATGTTATCTTGGCCTGCAGATAGATCCATCCTACGGGCGCTGTCACCCGATATACCGCCCTAGCTACATCGCTCGATAACATCCTAACGGGCGATGGCGTTGCAAGCCCCCCAACCAACTTGAACCAGGCCAAACCCTTTCTTCTGCCGGGGCCTGCTAGCATTTTGGCTAGGACAACTGGTCCCAACTGATCCCAGACTCTCCCACCCCGTCCGGCCTATGAAATAGCAGTCCATCGTTTCGGGGCAAACGCCGCCGCTATGACAAAAGTTTGACACGACCGACTGGCGGGCGTCGAGCGTCGGCGGTCTGCTTGAACCAAAAAGCGAACTTGATGTTGCCCGTCATCGATTCAAAAAAATATTTAAAAAAACCCCCATTAAAAATTAATATAAGGTTCCCCCCCTCCAACTGCAAAAACCGATTCCCCGGGCTTCGGGACTCCCTCAGGCTATATAACTTAGCTCCTCTCGCATTCGCCGCGGGCTCTGCACGCCTGGCTTTGGACCGCCGCCCGCTATAAACAACAAACCTATCCCACCGACTTCTCTTGCACCTATCGTCCTGATAAACACCCGGCAATACAACAGAGAAGGGCTTTTTCTTTGCTTTTGACTCGCTCATGCTATTTTAATTCTATAATATTTCCTTCTCGGCGTTTCCGATTTCGCGGGAACTTCGGACTACGCATGGCAGACATGGAGGTGGACAGCACGAGGATTTCTGAGTGCAGCAGGGTCGAGGTTGATGAAGTACGGCCTCCTCCTCCTTTTCCCCGCATTACCGGGGTTTATCGTTCATTTATTTGAACTTTGAATGGATATACGCGCTCTGAACTACGCTCCCAGGAATAGAACTGATATCAGATTGAGCCAGTCTTCTGCAGAACGCAGAGCAACACTGAGTGAGGAACTGTACGCCATCTCCACACTTCCCGTCCGTCTCTTTTTGGTATACAAAAAGAAAATTATTCTATAATTATATATTTACGCCGAGGACTTTTCTTTGCTCATTGTATGAAATCAAGGCTGGACTTTACCGAATCCCTCCATTCCTCCATCGTCAACTACGAATGGAAAAATGGTCGACGGTATCGGGAGGGAAGTGCGTAAATCTCTTCCCTTCATATCTGTGGTCCCCCGCGCAGCTGCCGCCCGAGTTTACCGACCTCTGGAGCTTCGGGGCACCTTTTGAATATCTTATATAGATATAGATATATCTGACGGGGGCATATATACACAGGCTACAAATTCCCCAACGACGAACGGGAACAGGATAGGCTCAACCTCGTCCATTATGCCATTTACTATCTATGCGATGAGAAATTGTTCCTGGCCCCGATTGACCCGGAAGGAAAGAGAATATTAGATACCGGCACGGGAACGGGCAAGTGGCCGATTGAAATGGGTATGGTTGCGGGAAATGTTTCTTGGTTATAAGTTTGCAGCTGTTATTATTATAAGTTCCGCTGTTTATTAACTGCTGTGTGACACAACGACTGAAGGCGATTTATATCCTTCAGCAGATCTGGTGAGTACTTCCACAAGGCTGCCATTTCAGGATTTTTTGCTGGAAACGGACAACATGCTGAAATGAAACGAATGGCCGCATAGACTGGCGTCGATTTGAGCCCGATACAACCACGATGGTAAGGATCCCCTAATGTTCTTCAATTGTATTTCCTGCTTGCTCTATTCATCCAGAGCTAATCCGTATGCAGGACGCCGCCGAACGTCAAATTTATAGTCGAGGATCTTGAGGAGGATTGGCTAGAAACGGAATCATACGACTTCATACACTGCCGGTACATGATGGGTTCGATCAAAGATTGGCCACGATTGGTGAAGAAGTTTTATCAGTTGAGTTACCCCAATCCTAACATAAGTGATATGCATACGGAATATATATATATCTATAGAGTGTTACTTGGTATGACTAACCAGTGCAATAGACATCTAAAACCCGGCGGCTGGGTAGAATTTAAAGACTCCACGTCCACCATATTTTCCGAGGACGGCACGGTCACGCCCGAGTACAAAGTAGGCGAAATGCTCCGGAATCTAAGGATGGCGTCCGCAAAGATAGGCATAAACATGGACCATGCCCCGTCGCTCAAGGGCTGGATGGAACAGGCCGGATTTACCAATATCGAACAGCGCGATATGAGGTTACCTATAGGCACGTGGCCGAAGAATAAACGCTTGGTGAGTCCAACCTACAGCCCTCCCAGCATTTATTCTCTCTTGCTTCACCTTTTTAACTGTAAATTCTACTGTAGAAACTTATCGGGGCCATGATGGCGTCGCATTATCTCGAGGGTGTGGAGGCATTCACGCTCATTCCATTTACAGAGATATTGGGCTGGAGTCCAGCAGAGGTCGACGAACTGAACACCCAGGTCCGCGCTGCTGTGCAGACGAAGGGAGTCCACCCATTGCATCACTAGTGAGTTCCAAGTTTTTCCCCCCTTCTTCTGAATAGACAGCTACCAATTCCCCCGTGGCATGGTTACCATGGGCTATGGCTGACATTCGAGACAATAGTTATGTGGTTTGGGGTCAAAAACCAGCAACTTAAACCGGATATGACTGGACAAAAAAATATAAAAGAAAAAGAAAAATGAATACTCAATGCGCAAGGTTTGCGCGCATATGCGTATGCATTTTTACACACACACACACACACACAGAAACTGTCTGACAACCAAAAGGCCAGCCGTTCCTGAATGAATTTCCTATGTCGCGGGGGGAGGTCCCTCTTGTAACGATCGGCGTATGCGTTGCTGTTTTCACAATAATGGGCACGGTTCGATGCTTATTCATTTCACTTCTAGCATATGAGACGGCGCATTTCGCATTTCACAGCAAGCTTTTTGGTGTTTTATTTTATTTCTTTCCTTGTTTCCCCTCGGTTTATTTTTACCACTGGTTCTCTCTGGCGATGTTTTGGAGGGATCGGGACATAATCATGGAGTTCGACGATATCATCCGATGAAAGCACATTGCGCGCAGAGTTTCTTCAAAAATACGGAAACAGAAAAGGAGCAAGGAGGATGAGGAAGGGGAAGGGGAAAGAAGAAGAAAATAAAATCAAGAAAATAAAAGCAAAACGCCAAAAGGAAAAAAGTTCATTGACTGATTGGTCGTCCCTCACCACGCTCCCGAGTGAAAACAGATCCCGACGCTCTGTTTCCCTGCCGCACGAACACGAGCTCAGAGCTAACGTTATTTCTCGCCTCGCAGGCACAAGCACAGGCGTCGGTGCTCTGCTAATATTGCCAACGGTAGGGGTAAGCATTAGCTTGACCTGACTGCTGGCACCACCGCCCGAAAGACCCGCAAGGGCGTGGGACATACAGACGGCGCTGCAGGATCCCAGAGCTTGGGCGGAGGGGCGCCGTTGAAAGTTCCGGAATTTCGGGGGAAATTATATTGAAGGGCGTGGTTGTAAATGTAAATAATCCGTACATAGTATTCAATCAGCTTCTAATGATAATGAAATAAGAAAGACGAGCGCTGCTTTGCAGGCAGCGAACAAATTTGGGCATATTATTATTTTCTCACTCCACCTCCTCTCCCCTGTGCGAAAGTTACCAAACCAACCAAGGCCGGATCGATCTACTAGCACTTTAGTCTGGTCTTGCTCTGCAGCCATGACCCCAACGGAAGCAGACCCCAGCCTTGGAACCTCTTCTGGGCCCTCGTCCGGCCTGGCGCGCTCTCATCCGGGCCAACCTTCTGGTGCTACAGGCCACAGTCCCAGCAGCTCGAAGACCCGACCAGCTCTTGTGCCAGGGACATGCCCAAAACCTGCCGAGGCTGGCCACTCATATGCGTCCACCCTATCTCTGTTGGTGCGGAAAAGGGCGCCATGACCACTGGCTCCAGAAAACTCCTCCTCAAAAGGGTTCAAGTATCTCTGTACAATGACGCCTGGACTCCCTGCCCCTTGTCACTGATGTGCGGGATGTATGTACATACATGTACAGGACATGCCCCCGTATGGGAGTCGATACTTTTTCATGGGAGTTCGAGCCGGTGTGTTGATGCAGAGTCAAAGTAACGGCAAGGCCTAGTCAACGCCCTGGCACATGGTGCTGTGCGTCAGTGCTGTTGGATGTGTCTATATGCCCTCCATGAAACATGGACGACTTGGACCGAACCCCGCCCGACTAAGCTGGAGGGTAGTTGGCGATCCCCCCCGTCGACCGATAATGGGCGGGATATTGCAGATTCTTGCTTCCAAACTGCTGGGTTGGTTCGATACCCAACAGTTCTCACTAATGAAGCTAAACACGCTCTCGAAGCTAGCTGTGGTTGGCTGGAGTTCGAGGACGGGAGGGGAGGGGGTCAAACTTCCAGACCGCCGGGAACAACATGCACAGGCGGATGTTACGGTGCCAGTATCCTGGGAACAACAGCAACGTGTCATATCGGCTGCATATCTTCCGTCCCTTTTGGAAACCTGGTAATGATGTATTAGGGGTTTAGCTACAATGGAGCTAGCGCACTGATATCATGTCAAGGAATTCAGTGATTGGATCACAGAAGGCTGTTCATCATCTCTGTCATCATCAACGTTGCAGTTCACGTTTATATCTCCCAGAATGATCGCACATGATCTCTTCTGCACACCGCCAGCTTGGAGCAAGCGGTAGTCTTCAAGCAGGCGGAGATCCTGAGCCTGAATCCCGGCGCAACGGGAAAGCCAATGCCTCATATCTCGCTTGGACCTTTGCTATGACTCTCATTCGCGAGGTGCCCGAAGCCGGCTGTACAGAATAATACCTGGGTTATCTGCCCCGTGCGATCCCAAGGACAGGGTACCTAGTATTCTAGGGCTTCTAAGTTACGGCCGGTTTCCAGGAAGACCTTTACCACGGTGTTGAGATGAAGAACCTGTTAATTCAGAACTATCAAGGAACGCCGAGGCAACGTATTGGCACAGGTCTTTCAATTCGGTTCCAAGCATTCTGGGGGTTATGTTGTGCAAATACATCATATCATGCCTTATCCTCGTCAACGCTATGCCGCGTGGATTGCGGGTTAGAGACCAAGGCCTCCCTACGATTTTCCAGAACCTTTTCTTCCTAGTAGTTTGGATTCCCGTACGTCGAAAAACGGAGGCCTGTCTGCCTAAGGCTGGTGGTACATTGGCATGTGAAAAGGTCTTGGGTTGATGACCATGGCCATAGTTCGCTTCTATTGATGGGAATGCGCGTTTCGCTGACCAAACTTAGGGTGTGTGATTAACGGTGGTGACATATATATCTAGTGTTGCATAACGTGTTTCATCGATGACAATCTTTTTCTTTTCTGCTTTCGCCTTCACTTTCAAAATGTTGAACTGATCCACCACAAGTCCTAGTGCCCTGGGGAGATCACTAGATTCAGATGCAATGTTCTTATATCAACACGTTACAAACGTATCTCCAGTCCCTCTATCCGTTTCTACATCTCTAGCGATGGTGTTTGAGGCTGAACGTCGTTGCCATTCAAGTTCCTGGCATCGATAGCTTAGTACCCCGATTTCGTTTCCGCATGAAGGCTTCAGTCCGCGAATTTACGGTGTATCATCAATCAGTTGAGTTCATCTGGATAGGGGAGAATATACGCCGTGCCCCGGGTGGGGTACCACGAATGACGTTATATTTTTAATGCGGCCTTAACAGCCCAGAGCTCAAGCAGCACCAGGCCAGCTGCTTCAAATGGTCAATGAACACGGATGTGCACATCGCTGCTTGGAATCGCGTAAGAAATTCCAAAGCCCGTAAGAGACAATGCGCCCTTCATCCAGATATGCAGGGAGGAAATAGTTAACGAATCCTGTCGAAGCTGAAATTTTGAAGAAGAAAGAAATTGCACTAAGAGGGATAACTAGTCGGAAAGAGGCGACGTTATGGTATAGAAGAGTTATCCGGCAAGGAGCAGCATTGAAACTGAAGTTAAGCTTGACTTCAGGTAAAAGCAAGTCTCCAATGTAGACGTCTTAGACAGATCGCGTTCCTTCATGGAGTCCTAGTGGATAGTTATACCGCGTCGCATCTGTGCATCCAGCGCATCAGCTTTAAGACCCAAGCCATTTTTGTCACAACAGAATCGCCTGGGTCACTTAATAAACAAGAATACAAAGCGAACCATCTAGAGCTTTGCTATTAAACATCAAGGCAGTTGAATGTTGTTGCTGTGTAGGTGCTGGTTCGTGGTTTGGCTGACTGGACTTTGATAATATCACGTGGATCATATCTCCAGTCACGTGCTGATAGCTCCCCAAAGAAAAAAAATTGCCCAAAAAAAAAAACCGAAGCTCACGAGCTGGTGGTAACTAACTACGAAAGAATAACCAACTGTATACAGGTCTCGAAGGCTCTGGCAGCCCGCTAAAGATCACTCGAAACGACATATTTGACATCCTATTAAATTGCCATGGCTATTGACGTTGAGACGCCACCTGCTCCCGCGCAATCCCTCTCGAGCTCGGTGGAAACCCTCACGTCCACCCTTTCCAGCGCACTTTCATCCCTCCCAACCTCCCAGCCACACGGCGATGTCTCAGGAAACAATACGTCTATATTGCCCCCGCCCGACGGTATCTCACTTCTTGACACAAAGAACGAAATATTCCTTTCCTATCTACAGAATCTAGTTTTCGTGGTGCTTCTGCAATTGAGGAATCTATCCGAGAGGAGATCGTCAGATAAGAAAAATGGCGCAGGACAAGGAGATGACCAGGATGCATCGTTGCATAAGAATGCTGTGAAAAAATTGACAGAGCTGCGGGTATTCCTAGAGCGCGGTGTGCGGCCATTGGAAGGCCGCCTAAAATACCAGGTTGATAAAGTGCTAAAGGCAGCCGAGGATGCGGAGAGAACTCAACAAGACACCGCATCCAAGCCAAAGAAATCCCGGAAAGGAACAAAGGAGCTGGGAGAAGGAGGTGATAGTAGTGGAAGCGATAGCGAAACGGGATCGGGAAGCGACTCTGACGGTTCGGAGGATAGCGAGGAAGAAGACGAAGATGTCGATGAGTTGGCATACCGACCTAACCTAGCCGCTTTCTCGCGCGGGACCCAAGACCAGGAGAAGTCCAAAGGACCGAGTAAAAAGGACGCTAGCGATGGTATCTACCGGCCGCCGAAGATAAAACCCACAGCGCTCCCAACTGCGACACCGGATAGTCGCGAGGGGAAAGGCGGCCGCCGCACCGCCAAATCCGCCATTATTGACGAATTCGTCTCAGCTGAGATGTCCAGCGCACCCACTGCAGAGCCAAGCATTGGCACAACGATCCGGGCTGGAGGAAGAACGGTGCGGTCTGAGCGGGAGAGAGCACAGGAACTTGAGCGACGAACGTATGAAGAAGGCAACTTCGTGCGGTTGCCGAAGGAGAGTAAGAAGGAACGGGCGAAACGCGGAGGGAACCGTCCTGGGGGCTATGGCGGCGAGGATTGGCGAAGCCTGGGTGAGGGGGCTGATAGGATCGAACGACTCACGCGGCGTGGTAGAGAGGGTGGCAGAAGCACCGTCTTGGAGAAGAGCCGGAAGAGACGGGCAACGGAGGATGGGCCTCGCGGCGATGGAATGAATATAGGCGAGAACTTCGAGAAGCGCCGCAAGAAGATAGCGACATGGAAGCGGTAAAATTTACATTTTGTCTATCTTGTATTTGAATATCTCTGTTTTTTGCTCTCACAAGTGGAGCTGGTCTGTCTACAATAATAATTGAGTGTCCGCTTGCATGCCCTGGGTCCTAAATGGGCGGTTTAACCGCCGCTGCGGCTGAAACCACAGATTGGCCATCCCCCGCGCTTAACGGAACGCTCATGAAGCTGGGCCGGTGAAGCTTGTTATTAGGGAGCACCACTTGGGACTGGAGAATATTGGGCATGCTGGTTCATAAAATGGGGTACGGATAATGCAAGAGCGCGATGGCTTTTTGAGGGGTTGCAGTGCAAGAGGTCAAGATCAAAGAGGACCCATCCAAAGGGGGAGCTAGGGCGAGCATATTTCAGTAGTTAGCTATGTTCTCCACTACGAGTTATATGTGGTGGTGTGAATAATATGTCTCCCGCCATGTGTTTACGCATTCAACAATTGTCTCTGAAGTGATCGAAGTTGGTGGTACTCGTTCCCTGGGACAATGCGTTTTAGCCGCACATTACCGGCCCTATTTCTCACCAGACTTCTCGCTACTTCCGTGACATTCGCTTCTCCCGACATGACATCTACATGCCACATTAATTCTAGGCCCTAGTCACAAATGCCAGTAGAGTCCCTCTCAGCCGCGTGCGTTTAAGCATCTCGCGTGGTCTTCACCCATTAAAGTTAAGGTTGGTGGGTCCGTAGGGCTGGCCCGGGATGCCGAAAGGAGGAAAATGTGGGTCAGGAGCAGTGACGTCACCTACCCGACACAACCAAACCACGTGCCAGAGTTGGAAGTAGATGGCAGATGGAAACCTGGATAGCTGCCGGCTGTAGTATACCAATCTATCTGTTGCCATTCTCTGTTCATAAAGTGTATATGGTTTTCTCACAATGGAAGACCCAGGTAACGCATTTCGCTTCCCCCAACTTATCATCCAAACAACTCCCGTTGCTAACAAGTCTTCTCAAATCTTCACAGTGGCTGAGATCCCGCATGTCATCCACCTCCTCACTCAATCCCTTCCCTCAGTGCAAAAGCAAACGATCGAGAGATTCTTTACGGCATCAGCTTCCTTCACACATCCCTTGTGCCGCACCGGCTCATTTGACGGCAGCAGATGGCTTATTATCCAAATATATCGGTTTTACAAGATCATGTCCCCGCACATTGACCTTGAAGTCCACTCCGTTGGTAAATAAATCCTAAAAATAATAATGATAATGATAACACCTGTATCAATAATCTAGCTGTAAATCATCAACAACTTCCTACTGATTTCATAATGTTTTCTCTCAATCCTTCCAGCTTTCGACAAACCCAATCTCACGCTTTACGTTACGGTATCCCAAATATTCCGCCTCTTCATCATCCCTTTCTACAAAGCGAATGCAAAACTCACCGTCGTCCTCACCCTCAGTCCTTCAACATCACACGTCGCTGAGGCGGACCACTCCCTATCTTCATCGTGGCTAAGTACTTCCGAACGCAGCCCGGACCGAAGTTCCTCACACTCCCACCATCCAGCAAGTACGACACTCTATTACATCTCAGCGCAGGAAGACCTCTACCAAATATCCGAAATAGTAAAATTCGTGCTACCGTTTGGAATAGGTGTTGCTTTAACGTTGGTATGGCAATTGTTCTCCACGGCGTTTTGCGTCTGTGCTGCGTGGGTGTTATGGCCGATATCGTGGGCGGAAGAACGGGAGTTTCTGCCATTCAGGGGCGGGTGGAGGATTAGAAGAGGATATGGGGGGAAGAGAGTGGGCCGGAAGAAAGAGGATTGAATGTATTATTGATATAATGTTGCCCTGTTACGGGGACCGTGACCTGAAGGGAAAGGTATTGTTTGTGCTTGAGCTGTTGGTGTGAATGACTATACAAACTGTCTTTGTTTGCGATGGAGATTTGGGTGAGAATAACTACATTTGCTCCAAATTACAATGATTTATGAAGTTTTGATGCTGGCAGCGATTGCCCCAAGGTTTCCCTTGCGGAGTCAAGGGATTTGCTGGGTAGCCAGCCTTGATTTTGAGAGAGCGCTTTTTGTGTATACCAATTGATCTTGGCAACGTTTGAGAGCAAATATGGGCCATCATGATTCCTCATTTCAATGTTTAGTGATTCTTTTTTTATGCGTTCCAGTTCAGGACTCCTATTACATGTAGCACATAATTTTGTGAGAGTTATTTAACTCACGAGGCTACTTTGGCTCTCGGATCAAGTTTTTCACCTCACGCTTCATAGCCCAGCCTAAAATACGGTATTTGCTGTGATTCCTGCAATCAACACCATTCCAGATAACATCCACGAACATTATTTCCAGGTAATACACGATATCCATTCCTGCCAAATATTATGCCATCATGTAGGAGCTGCATTCTGAATATTCGGCCGCAGCGTTCTTAATCGATCCTCGCCCGCCACAATCGTCATGGGGGGCCCCCGACCAATCCCAAAAAATACAAACGCTGCCCATTTCCAACGAAACGGATTTATCGCAACCACAAACAGGAACCAGTAAAGCAGCTCAGCATATGTGAAGAAATCAAAGGCGCCCGTAGGCGCAAACCGCTTGAGGAGACAAGTCATGTCAATCCACCGCTTCATCCAAAATTCTGCCGGGCGGCTCATTGGGTCAACCAGGAACATAAGCAAGAGCCTGGTGTAGATGCCAATGTGGTAGTTGCCCACTGTGCCAATTGCGTTGACATACGTGCTATTAGTAGCACAAATGCTGGGGTATTGGGGCGGGAAAACCTGCAGGTACCAGTTGGGCGGGTCGTAAGGGGGTTGGAAGACCTCGTCTGGGAGGAAGGACAGCGAGGGGCGGTAGTACCCCGTCGCCATGACGATGATGTCTGCTTCCACGAAGATTTCATGGCCCGGGCCGCCTTTCGGCACGCCCTGTGAGCGATGGTTGAACCTTATGCCATGCTTGTTAACAGAGAGGATATCACCGCGCAACCAGCGGGCTTTGCCAGCGCGGATTTGGTTGAACAGTTCCGAGTTCACCATGGGCGTATCTGTGAATATCCCCTTCCCCGCAGGGGCGATGTCGGAGAGATCGCGGTAGAAGAACTTTCTCAGGAGCCACTCAGGGATCCAGGATAGGGAGATTTCCTGACCGAAAATGTTGGACGCGAGGAGAGCATCTACGACGACGTTGCGTGGTATGATCCATTTGTCGGACCGTGAAAGGACGTCGATTTGCGCTGCACCAGAGTTGACGGCGTATTCAAGCGCTTCAATGGCACTTGCACCACCTCCTACGACGACCACCCGTTTACCTTTAGCCTCCTTCCCGTCGAGATTTGAGGAGTGGAATACATTCCCTTTGAATTTATCTTGGCTGGGCAGATAGGGCATTTTAGGATCCCCGCAAGAACCTACAGCGGCAACGACGCCATCAAAGGTTCCGTATTTGGCTTCAGAATTGTTAATAACCCATTTACCCCCCTTGTTCATGTCGATAGACTTGATTGGGGTGTTGAACAGGGTCCGTCGTTCAAGATCATATTGCTTCCAGATATTGATTATCTGGTTTTTGATTTGCGATTGTGTAGGATAGGCGCTGTCCCATTTCACCGCTGGGTGAAATCGGAACATAAGACTGTGTATTTGGAGTGCGGAAGTTGAGTTGACTCTCTGCCATGCAAATGTCAGCCTCGATAGCAACATAAAGTTTAGTACCTAGATAAATAAAACCACATACGCTCCATATCCCACCCAACCCTTCTTTCTTCGATCTGGCTTCAAAGATTCTAACATCAAATCCATGGCCTACGCAGTGTGACGCTGCGGAGACACCCGTGAGACCAGCGCCTATAATGGCGATGCGAGGGGCATTTTTCTTTTGCTGAGAGACTGGCGGCGGGGGAGTAGGGGCGAAGATGAAAGCGAGGAGTCTCTGGCCGAAAAGATAGAAGGTTGCGAATATGTTGATATATATATTTGTCACAGAATGCGCGATATCCTTTAGCACGCTCATTTTGGTCTGTCTCGGCTAAAAACGACGTGTTTCGGGAGTGTAAATAGTAGGTAGAGGCCCCATTCAGTTAAACAGACAATGTTTGGAATTTACACCAGGGAATCAATTGAGCTATGCGGAGAACAGAATACAAGCAAAAATGAAAGTTAAGCTGAACACGGTACACATTTCCGTATCCACTGTAATTCCAAGCTGTTGATATCATTTTCTCGTCTTCCCTTGCCGTCTTCTAAAGCCTGATTGCCAGCTTCCCCCGATGACATCATCGATCCACCATCATGTGAAAGCCCTAACCCTACGCTCGGATGTACGATCAATAACATTATCCAAGTTGCAATTTTATGTTTCTACTGTCTATGTACATTCTTTACTACTTTGATGGAGTTTATTTAACCTAAATACAATATCTAGGTAGTATTATCTATTATGGTTATGTCTGTCATACTTTGTCGCATGAGGAGTTGTCTCTATTAAAGGCGCAAGACTGTCAAACTTTGATCATATGTCACTAAAATCTTCGATATGCTCACCCCAGAGGGTATACAGACATGTCCATATCTTCTGATCAACCCCAATCCCCCGATACTGTCATACATGGTTCGTCGATTGTTTCTACCACACCACCTCAGAATACGACATGACATTAACAGTAACCCATCCGCTTGCTCACACCCTCCTATTTGGGGGGGGCAATATCTTCGCACTTCAGAGAGTTCACTTCGCGGTGAACTTGGTCCAAGTACGCTGCCGTATCATTGACACCCGGCGACAGCAGGTGTCTCACATGGTTGCCTGTGCAGTCATTCGAGCTGCAGTTGAAGATGGCGGATCAAGTGTTAGCATAGGCATAGAGAGGGCTAAGGAGTACATCAAATACTCGGTTTTGTGAGATAAACCCTCAAATGTAATGCGAGCAACGTAGGGAGGGCAGGTGGGCGATGAGTTGTAGTACGAACCTTCGGTATGTACAAACAATGCGAGGTGGGACAGAAATTGAGCCGATTTTCAGTGCACTGAATTATAGAATGGCGGTTTAGGTTAGTAAATTCGTAACTCTGACAAGTTAAATGGAAGATGTTTATAGGCAGATCCTAAATATAAGAGTAGAAGTAGGAAAAGTGACTTACGTTTTGTCAGATGTGTAGCATTTACCCTTTTCAAGAGTAGTCTTTGTCCCCTCTTTATTCACCTTGTCATATAAGGCGATCTAGAACAATTCTTTTCAGTTAATCACATAATAGATAAGGTAGCAATGTTTATGGGGCATGGCAACTCTCAACTTCATTTCGCGCAGTAGGCTTCCAAGGAAACGAAAAGGAAACTGAGTTGTAGGCAATCTTACCTCGTCCGCGCGCTTATGAAGTATAGCACCAGCACAGAACGGGATGATGGAGGATAGAGAAACGAGGGTGAAAACAGCTGTTTTGAGGTAATGCATTTTGGCTAGCTGTAGGATTGCTTTGAGTGTCGTGGGTCGGAAATGAAGCTGGTTGATGATGGATATGATGATTTGTGGTAGAAAAAAAAACGACAATTGAGATTCAACATGGCAGTATTTATACATTTCTGTATGAAGAAAGCCCAACTGCTTCCAAGGACGCATCCTTCACAGATGGGAAAGATGTGCGTTGCGCCTCAATCGACCGTGGATACATCTCAGCAGAAGCGGAAGATGAATAGAATGCCAAGTGACAAGCTACCAACAAGTTGGTTTTCTCATTCAGGTCCGTCAGTAGCGATGAGCTCATGGCATCCAGACATTTACTCTGGCACCTTATCTTGGTCGGCCATTTGGTTAAGTTAGCAGATAGTTTCAATGTCCAACCAGTGTAGCAGCGGAAGGGAACAAAATAAAAACTAGTTACCCAAAACCTGCCCTCTGTTACTGATTTCCGATCCATTGTTGATTGTTGGAGGAGAACACTATTCATAATAGCAAGTTAGTTACACAGATCAGCTCATGTGTTAGAAAAAACAACTCCAATACTAAAAATAAGTAGGTCTTCAAAGGCCAGCACAGTAGTTAGTTCTATCGATTATGTATGTAAGTGAGAACAAGATAAAAAAGGGCACAATTATTTGGTCGGCGGGGGCCAAGTTCCACTGGCAAGGTGTGCCCTGTTGTCGGCAGTTTGATCCTTGTGAAGAGGAAACAAAGAAACCCGATAGAAACAGTAGTTATGCTCTTAGGAGTTTTGGTTCGATCAGCGGTATATCTCACCCCAACTTGCAGCCCCCTAACCCAACCCACGGAACTTCCGAGAGAGATGCGCAACATGCAGAACTTCCTCCTGCAAAGAAAATTAGAATACCTGGTTGAGTTCGATATTTTTTCTCAGAAGTTAACACTGTAACATGTTATCTCAGTTGCTGATGTATCTGTGCTCACAGAGGGAGGGTATTGCTTTTAAATGGCTGGAGAGTATCGAAGTACCTTAAAAGCGAATTTCTAATCCCGTCTGAAAAAGATCTAATTATCTCGTGCATGTCGATCGATAGCCAAAGTTGCTTCTCAGGGGTACATGTACATACATGTACTGTACATGAATACTTGCATTTTAATCAGGTTGATCAGTACTGATAGATAAATAGGGGCGAGTAGTGCCTATGCATACCCACAGAGTATCCTCGGACGTGTCAACATTGACCTCAGTTCAGTTGCAGACGCTGCCTGTGGGTTCTGAAACTCCTTTTGTCCGTCTAGTAAACCCCACAGCAAGGCTCAAAACAGCTGCATCCGACTATATCCAGGCCCCTTGACGTGGTAACTCCACTAGTCTCCATATTCGAAGCATTCCATGGACTGTGGAATAAGGTACGGGGCAAGGTTTGCCGAAAGGTCATCAATCCCCGGATGGGTTAGCTGGAAGATCCAGTTGCCGGTACAATTTGTTGAACTAATTTTCAATGCATCAGTTGTTACATCATTAGCAGGATTTTCAACCGCAATGAGAGAAAGTTAGACACAGGAGGAGAGGGGGCCACACTCGTAGATGCTGCAATATGTCCCATATGGAATATCTAGAGAGCCACTACTTCCGGTACTTGGTAGAAAGAGTGGGATATTAGTGGTCATTTCGTTTGTTTCTGGTCTGTACGGGGGATTAGGACGTACGTACAAGATGATGTTGAAACTTTTGCATGTACCCTTCGGAATGATACCTTCCAGGCTGGTCTTATTTGGGCCAGCAAAGTAGGAAACCTGTATAGTCTTTTGTTAGTGAACCTATTGAAAATGTTCTATGGAATAAAACCGCGAGATGCCCAATAAGCGATCCCCGAAGGTTCATTCTCGCTTTACATTGATTGCCAATGGGGGAAAATTTTGAATACTCCAACAATGCTCTCGATCTCTAGATTAGAGTTTTTCAGATATCATAGAACTAAATGAGGGCAACATACCTCCCTTTTCTGCCCGTGGTTAATTACAGCCGCATTGCAAAGCAGTACTTCTATGAATGCAAGTAATATGGTCGAGATCAATTTCAGGTAACAACACATTTTTCCGTCTCGTTTGACGTAGAGAATAACTGGTTCTCGTTCAGTTGGGTGGAGCAATATTGATTTGAATGCTTAAGGGATTGATCGAGCGCAGAAATGTGGAGCAAGGTCTCTGGTCATTATACCTCCTTCGATGCTTGTATATATACTCACCTTGTCATCGCCGAAACCGTTTGCTGGAGGGGAAGATGAGCAGAAACACAACAAACTCTTGAGAAACAAATACAAGGAAGGAATAGATACTGAAGCTGCTTCTTGGCTTTCTATTGTGAAATTACATTTTGCACTTGGAGTCATATGTCCTGAAGCCCACTGGTAGCTCACGCTTGACAAGGCCTAGGCTGTACTCTCAATCTTTATCCGCGAAGACTTGGTCGCTTGCATCTATGGCGACATTGGCAAACTTGGTGAGAAACAAATATAACTCCAAACGTAGCGTGATGGCCAATACGATACCAAATTTTGAAACCCATTTGCCTTCCTATAAAGGCGCCCAACTCAACATTCGATTACAGACCCAAAAACGCCATAAGCACCAGAGCGGGCCAAGAGATTGCCTTAATCGCAGGGAGAGATACTAGTTTCTCCCCTGCCGCTGTTGACGGGGACTTTGTTTCATTTGGGTTTGGTCCTGTCGTGGTGAGCGTAGTTGGAGGAGAAGTAGTTCCGGGTATAGTTGTCCCTGGGATCGTGGTTCCTGGTATGACTGTGCCGCTGACGGTTGACTCAGGAATTGTGGACGGTGGGATAGTTACGGGTTCCTTAGTGGTGCCAGGGATGGTGGTTGTGAATGTCGCTCCATCTCCTAATTCACTGCCTGGAATGGCAGTACCAACACCTTTGCTCGTCCATGCCGGAGGAAGAACCATTGTGCTCGTATTAGGCTTAGATGCTTCGTCACCATCGTAGATATTTCCTGTTTCTCTGTTGGCGCGTGTGTATTTGCCCGAGACTAGATCTACAGTGTCACCGGATGGGGTGTTGTAAATTCCGGTCAGAATACTGCCAAAGGAGCCATCGACAAGATAGAAGTTTGTTGTAAATCGATCCTGTGGAATCCTGTTAGCGATATCCGTTATCTTGATTGTACACGCTAGAAGGAGAGCGACATGATATTGCTGCTAGTTTTATACAGAAATGCAGCACATACCCAGCAAAAAGAGGTTTGATAATTCTTAAGGAGCCGGCATTCCATCCCAACCTTGCCTATGTAGAGAGAACTTAGTATTTGGCCGTCAACTTTCGGACTTGGTTATTGATATGCGGCAGCCACATACAGCAAAGACCAGGCAATTCAGCTCGTGGAACAGCATCAACACGTTTGGAAATTCCTCGCTTCCAGGGGTTTGTAACATCAACCGACTCTACCACAGAGACGAAAAGCTTTCGCATGTCTGGGCCAATGGAAGGAGGAGGAGCTAAGATGGCACCGTCTGCGGCGCAAATTTCATAGTTTTGGCCACAGTATTGTCGTGCGGAGACTGCAGACGCGGAAACCCAACCAACCAGCCCCACGAGAGGGATAGTGAGAAAGAGACGCATTTTGCTATAGGTCGGGGAGAGTCGATATGGCAAAATTGAAGCAAAAAGGCGAATAGAATGTTGGTGAAAGATGTAGCGAGTGGACGAAGAACGAAATAGCTACAGCTATGGCATGTCAAGGCCGTTGTTAGAGACGCAGATGTGTTGGTCTGAGGATGTTGTTGGCCAGGAAATGATTTGAACAGCTGGCCCACAGTTGGTTACAAAACGAAGGGTGTAAAGCCCACAAGTGAATCAAAGGGACAAAGGCTAGAAAAAGTAAAATGAGGGAGTATTTATTTCCCTATATATTCAAAAATAAATTCATTTGTACTGCATTCTTACAGTGCAAATAGAGCAAGTCGACTCCTGACCGACTATTTTAGGCTTGACCTGGATGACGGGCGCCGGTAATGTGAGACACAACCGACTAAATAAACACTGAGATATCAGTGTGCGATAGCAAGAGCAGGAAGCCTGCACAATCTAATCCTCCAAAGTAAATATAACCCAGCATAGTTGCAAATAATTTGCCCTGAAATGTCGTGAAACCATAAACGGGATTGCGCACGACTCTGAACTCCCCGCCCGAAACAATGAACGCTTTGATTGAAGTCGAGAGTTGGTCAGGCCAATCTTCTCTTCCAAAAATAAGACCAATTAAGCCATCAATCCGGTGCGTTTCTCGTGGCAGTTGGCTGCATGATACGTGGCTATCTAACATGCAGCCCCAAACCACGGAATGACACGCCCAAGATCGATCAAGGGGTGCAGGCTGAGAAATGAATTCTCATTGGACTGATAGGACAGGCGAGAACATCGCGGACTGCATGACAAGAAGTATATCCGTCCCCTGTGGGTTTACAACTGGCACTGAAAAATGAGTAACCCCTTGTTAGTTGTTTGAATGAAGTCGACAAAGTTCGGGAACTAAATATGTCACATGACTGCGAACTACTCACGTGACATTTCCACCTCTTGGCATCAGAGCTCTTGCAAACGCCCGAACTATCGTCAAGCGCATTCAACAGCTTCATCCCCCCGCAGCGATCAATCATGGCAGCGCAAACTATGTTACAAACGATTGGATATAGCTTTTCAATAGTTTGACCAAACACAGCCATCGAGCAATTCGGTGTTCTACGTTTTATACGTTCTGGAACCGTTCGAACTTCATTTATCTATGGATCGAACGGGTCTCCAAGCTCTTCACCCTCCTTTCATGTCCCTCTCGCTGCGCTTTGCGCGTCACTCTTAAACGACACCTTCACCCGAGTGAATGCGTTACCTGTGCTCGACTGTATTTCAAAATGTGGGGTGCGCCTTCTGGAGCGGCGACCCCCGTCGTGGATAGCTTCGTCTCGAGCATCGCTGAGCTCATCCGGAATCGAGATGGAGCGAAGCTACAAGATTTTCTCCAAATCGAACCTCCATTGCCGCCTGTATATCACAATATGATCGAGGAGATGAAGAATCAATACCCGCAAAACAGAAATAATGACGACCAACTTTTGAAAAAATGTGAATCCGTGGTTCCGTCAGGTAGCTCTTGGTCCGCTTTTCCCATATTTTTACGACAGTATTTTACATTCTTACGGGACGTCAATGTGGAGAATCTGTTGGATACCTACGACTTACTAAAGGCGCTCTTGAAGTATGTTGCGATGCGTTTCTATCCTTGCTAGGTTTAATCTCCGTTTTACTCCCAAGATGGCTAATAATTTACCCCCGCATCCTATTATTTATTATAGCCAATGTGTCATAGCCCTAAGCGATAGTCAAATGGGAGTCATTGTCCTGCCTACAGTTTTATACCTTTCAAAAGTGCTCGCAAAGCTAGCAATCGGCTTAGACCGTCGACCGGAATTGGTCTCGCATTTGCTAAAGGAGGCCGCTGGATCAGACGAAGCCACGGAGAAAGTCACGCTGGTTGAGAAATCAGCGAATGTTGTCCGCGAAGCGTTTATCAAATGCCTAACTGATAGGAGTGGGGCAGCTGGTACACAGGGGAAGCCAGAAGGGAAACGGGTTGGAATCTATTTGATGGCAAACCTATGCTTGAAGCTTTTATTCAAGGTGCTTTCACTCGCAATGTCTTTATTTGTTTCCTTGCTAGGCAGCTAACCATTCCCCAACCAGTGCGGCAAACTTCGAAATGCTGAACAAATGTTTGCGAGTATCAATGCCCAATCTCCTCCGCTTTCCCATTTCCCCGCCTCGCAAAGGGTAACCTACCTTTATTACTTGGGGCGATATCTCTTTTCGAACAATCTTTTCTTCCCCGCTCAAACCGCATTGCAGGCCGCTTATAATCAATGCCACAAGCAAGCACTCCAACAACGGCGCCTCATTTTAACATATTTAATACCGTGTAACATTATCCTCGGGCGCTTCCCATCCGCCACGCTACTCGGACGACCGGAATCAAAGGGGTTTGCCGATATCTTTTTACCCATATGCAAGATCATTGCTAGTGGTGACCTAGGTGCTTTTCGATCGTACCTCGATGTTGACTCACCTCATGCAGACTTTTTCTCCCGCAAGGGGATTTTGCTGCAATTACGAAACAGATGTGAGATTCTAGTATGGCGTTCCCTTGCCAGGAAGGTGTTTATCTACGCCGGTTTTCATGGCGATCAGAAAGCCCAAGCGCAAAGAGGCCCTCCACCATTCCTCTATCTGAGCAAACTCGAAGAAGCAGTCATGTGGATAGAATCGCGTTGGTGCAAACAAGCGTCGCATTCGCTTTCCGCTATGAGCCAACATGGACAGACGCTATCAACGTCGAACCCATCTCAAGATCGGGGGCTGTTCTCTTTCGCTGCAGATCGCGATTTCGCTAAACTAGACGCGGCGAATAATACTACAGCCAATGCGATTACCGATTATGACGACTACTTCGAACCTGACGGATATTTCGACCGCGATGGGGAATGGGTACTTGTCACTAGCCCGAATGATCTGCCAAACCAGCCTGCTGGCGAACAGCAAGATGCCGAGAATCTTGCTGCTGATGCGCTTGCATATATAACTCGCGCAGGAACCGTACCAGAGGATGAAAACGACCCAGAAACCCCTTCGCCATTGATGCGCGACCTCGAATCAGTCCTTGCATCGCTTCTTGTACAGGATCTGATGCGTGGCTACTTAACCCATAAGAACCCGCGCTTCGCTATCCCGGGAGCGCGAGTGAAAGGGCCCCTTCCGACGGGGTTTCCTAATGTATGGCAAACTATATATGCTAAAGAAAGCGAAGATGACCAGGTTCCGGGCTGGGTGAAACCGGCCTCTAACCCAGGATTCGCCCAAAGTGCTCGGGGATCGGCCCCCAGTCCTGCGGGAGGGATGGCCGGACGTGTTATCAACCTGAGCGGGGCAAGGCCTGTTGGTGCTCTGGGAAGTTAGAGTTTAGTCCGTTTTTATCTCTTTTTTTTCTTGATTGGGGGTTTCTCCTTTCTATTGTGTCTTCGTTCAATCTAGCACGGCGCAATGGCGGTGGTTTAATGGTACGGTCAGGTTGTTACAAGGAGATACTGCAGATGTAAATTAAAGTTATCAGAGTTTGACTTGATATGATACCCATTTAAGCTGCTGTGTAATTCACTAATACATTATTTTACTTTCCTTTCCGCCGGTCATCCGCGCGCTCACGCGACATTATCATCACGTGATCAAATTCTTATATTCCACGTGATTGCCAACGGTAGAAAGCGCCGGCAGCAAAGCTAGCTCTAATCCTTCCTATTCTATCTTGCTTTTCAATCTTCTTTTCTATGCTGCAATCCCTCATTCAAGTTCTTTCTTTTTATTATCTCTATATTAGATTCTTTCTTACTTTTATGTTTACTGCTCAGTATTTGTTTATTTTTCTATTTTTAAGAATTTAATTCTCTTTACACTTCTTCATATAACTATAATCATAATCAGAATAGTAATCAATCAGTTAGTTCTTTTTATAATTCTTAATTTTCAATTCTTATATAAAATTCTCTTATAGAAAGTTAAATAATTCTTATCATTACTAGTCTACAATTGAATTCTTAATTCTATGAAGTTTTTGAACTTATATAATGATTCAGTATACTCTTATTTTCTAATACTCATCTTTTTGAAAGATTAAAGTCTTGAGAAATTTATTATTATCAGTGATAGTGATCACTAGAAATACTACTGAAGAACTGTAAGATAACAGCTGAAATGATACAGTTATAGTTAGAAAATTAGAAGATAAATAGAGAAATCTGAAGACTTCTCTGAAGAATAGAGAGAAAGTCAGAAGTATTCTCACAGATCTCAATCTCTTTTTATAAAGTCTTCAAATAGAGAAGACTGAGTGACAGACTGATCTCTGAGTTGAAGAGCTCAGTGAAAGAATTCTTGATCTTATTCTTCTAATTCTTCTCTTATTAATTATTCTGTTTCTGTACATTTTATTTTAATTCTTAATCTATAATCTTTTTTCTTTATTACTGAGATATTCAGATATCAGAAGAGTCTGATTCAGAATTAAATTTAATCAGAAGAATCTTTTCTTAAAATTTTCAATTCTTTATAGTAGATTTATCACTCTGACTGTAGATAATATCATCACTGAGCTTAAGTTCTCAGACAGTGATTAGAGATTCAGTGCTATATACACTGTTTTTCTCTGAATACAGAGAATTGACAGCTGAATGAGTACTGAACTCATTTTCTGAAGATGAAGAACTCAGTGAAGACAGTGATACTAATTACAGTCAGTTATCATCTTTGATAAATAGAACAGTGAAAGTAGTGACTGTAACAGTAATAATAATAATAACAGTAATTCAGTGAAATAAGTAAGTCTGACAGATAATTATTAAAATAATCTCTTTGAGAAATAATCTCTTAATAACTATCACTGATCTCATCTTCTTAATATATAAGAAGTTCTCTGAAGAGAAGAGTCAATCAGTAAACTATTAATTTATGAAGTTAGAATGAGAACTGTGTACTTTGAAAATTAAAGAGAAGATATCAGTATAAAAACTTCTTTCTACTATAAATCTTCTGTTGACAGATAAAATAAAGAACTGAATTCAGTTCAATCTATTGATTCTCTGACTTCTTAAGAACTCAACAGAGAATAATCAGATCACTTTTCTTAAAATCTTTAAGAATTAATTCTCAGAAAAGAGTATAAAAGAAAAAGTCTTCTGCAAAGCTGAAATGATAAAACTTATTCAAGAAATAATAAGTCTCACTGAATATTATCAGCTAGATGTTAAGATATTATATTATTTAACTATTAAGAATCAGACATCTTTTAATACTGCTGTAGCTTGAAAGTCAGAAGTCTATCTTCTAGAAGTCTTCATCAGCAATTGAATCTGAGATTTTATCAAATTTAAAATTTAAACTAAGTTAATTAAAGTAATAGATGAACTGATAACTCTGTCAGCAGTATACTGCAAAGTTCTCAATATTGAGAGAATGAAAAATAAACTAAAGAAGAATCATTAAATGAGAGAAATCAGTAAGAAATTAATCTTTCTCTGTAAAATGATGAAGAACATCTTAGACTCAGAGTAGTGTGTGTAACTTAATATGATATATATTAGAAGAGTTACTGCTGTTGAGAATGAATCTGAATAAGAGATCTCTCAAGAATTTCTCACTCAGTCAAAATTTATAAGAACTTATTCATAAAATAACAATCTGAAGTAAGAAAAGCTTTAAGATAAGTCTCTGTAAGAAGAGTCAGAAGAATAAAGAAGTATAAATGATTTTATCAACAGTATCAAGTAGTTTTATAAGAATAGCTCTCAATCTCTGTGTATTGAATATGAAAAGTTAGAGTACATCAGCACTAGTTATTAAGAATCTCTGCTAAAGATTTGAGAGAAATTGATTCTTTGAGATAAGATCTTCTCTAAAGCTGATATTAATATTATCTTAATAAGAGATAAGACAGTAATAATGATAATATTAAGTTATCTTAAAGTAACTGAAGAAACTGAGATAGTAGATATTAAATTAATAGCAGCTGAAGTTACTGAGTTATTCTTTAATAATAATTATCTTCTTCTGTAGTGTTTTCTAGATGAAGAGAGTGCTTTGAATAAGAGAGCTGTAAGTATTACTAGAGATACAGTGAGAAAAAGATATAAAGTTGAAGAGAAGAATTTATAGATAATCTCTTCTGAGAAAACAACTGTACTGAAACAGTCTATAAAAAGATAAGAACTTATAATTCTCAAAAATTTTACTGAATCTGATAACTCTTTCTTTAAATCTCTCTCAGTTAGAGAGATCTTAGAGAGTTTTAAATCTGAAATTCTCTTATCTGATTTACTTCAATACTCATCATTTTTGATGACAGACTTGAAAAAGTTTATAATAAGAGAGACTGTCAGATGATATAAGAAGACTGTTGACTCAGAAGTTGTAAGTTATTCAGTTACAGTCTTCACTGATATTAATATAAGACTTCTCAAATAACTCAAAAATGAGAAGAAAGCATTCAGAGTTTCTGCTCAAATCAAGATTAACAGAAAGATTATTGATCTTTTCAGAGCTATAACATAAACTGATCAGAGTTCAGAACTTAACTTAATCAGTGAGTTCTTCATTAAAAAGTATGATCTCAAAGTAAAGTTCTTATTGAAAATAGACTATCAAGAAATATCAATGAAAACAGTAACTAAGATTGAGATAATTCTTTATCATTGAGTAGAACTGAATGTTGCTGTGAAGAGTGTTTGAAGAAAGATAAATTACTTTATCACTCTCACACTTAAGAAGAGTGTAATTGAAATTAATCTTCTTCTAAGTATTCTCTGACTTTATAATGTCAATACTAGACTTGATATAAGATATGAGATCTTAGTGATTGAAGATACTGATAAGAATGAAGTAAAAACTATTATTCAAGAATCTGAACTTATATATATTCTGAACACTAAGATTCTTATATACTCATCTCATCTCTTTGATAAGAGAGATAAGAAGAGTGATATAACTCAGAAAAAGAAGAAAGAACTCTATTTTAACTTTTCAATTAAAAACTTATTATCTGAAAGTGAGAAAGAGAATGATGATGAATATCAGTAGAAGAATTATAAAAAACTGTTTAATATAAGTGATGAATCTGACTTCTCTGAGAAGAATTTTTAAAGAGTTTTCAGTAAGACTCTAAACTGCTAAAGTCTCTGTGATCTGAGTGTAGAGCTGTTCAGCTCTCAGACTTTTCTTCACAGAGCTTATAAGTATCTTACTCATCTTCATCTGAGTTTCTGATATCTTTCTCTACTATGAGAAAATCTGTTGTTCTTTTACAAGAGAAACTTAACAATTGTGAACTTTTAAAGAAAGATCTAGAAGAGTGATTAGTGAATAGTCAAGTTACTCTTGACTCTCTTTTATCTGAATTCTTAAGATTAAAAGTTTTTAAACTTTTATACAAATATTGATATTTTGATAAAGAATCTTTGAATAATCTTTCTTACATCAATTTTATTGTGCACAAAGTCAATCTTAAGTCTGAAATCAAGTCTCATTCAGTTAAATTTCAGAAGTGATATATATTAATATATGAATGATGAATGAGAAAGCTGATCAAAGAAGAAGTCAAAGATAATATTTATGAATCAACTTTAGCAGTGAATGAATTTCTTTCATCATAAAATATAAGAGTAGTTTTTATATTCAAGAATACTGATGAGAAACCTGATGATGAGTCAAGACTTACATTTAATTATTATTATATTTCTGAAGTTCTTCTTGAGATATACATGAAGCTTACTGAAAGAGTATATGATTACTTATCAGATCTGTGATATAAAGTATTTTTTACAGCAGATCTTAAACATGTCTATTTTCTTATTAGCTTAGAGTCTTTTCATAGAAAATACTATACATTTATGATCTCAGATATGAGACAACTGTAATCTATCAGAATATTATAAGAGTTGATATCATCTGTGTTTATCATGAATGAGCTTATCAATATATTGCTAGAATCTATACCAGTGCTTAATTCTTCAAATTCACTATTACATACTCACAGCTCAGACTGTTTATCTCAGATAACAGTGTATATAAATGATTTATATGAAGAATTACAGATGCTGAAGAAGTTATATAAATTTCTAAAAAATGAATTGTTTTCAAGAATTGAATGAGCTAAACTAAAGCTGTTATTCAAGAAGCTAAAGCTTTTCATTGAATAAATCAAGACTTTAGATATAATTTATAAAATTGAAGAAATGATAACAATTCTTCTGAATAGAATCAAGAAGATAGTCAAATGACTGACTCTCTTCACTCAGACTGATGTTCAATTCTTCTTGAGAAGTCTAGAGATTTTGAGATATTGAATCACTAACTTTGCTGAGATAGTCAGATCACTTATAAAATTCATAGAAAGAGTTAAATTCTGTTGAACAGATACTGAAAAACTCTTATTTAAATTTCTTAAGATTAAAGAGACTACAACTGCTGCTTCATTTGAAATTGAATAAAATGAGATTATACATTTCTATCTTGACAGTTCAGACTTCACTCACAGACTGATAATCACTCAGTTTCACAAGAATCTGAGAGATCTGAGTAAGATGATTGAAGCACTGATTCTGTACAATTCAGTAGTTCTTTTACTCACAGAGTGAAAATATAATATCTATAAGAAGAAACTGCTGATCATTATCAAATTTACAGAAAAATACTTCTTCTATTATCAGAATTCTCAGCTTTCAATGATAATATATACTGATCATAAACTACTCACTTCTTTTCTTAAAAATGACTCTCATAAAGAGATCTATACTCATTGAGTGAAAAAGCTGCAGACTCTGAATATTAAAATCAGATATATTACAGAAACTTGAAATAAGATAACTGATACTCTAAGTAGAATAATCTTTGATAAAGAATGTAATACAACATCATTGATTGAGAATCTATTAAAGAATATCACTGAAAAAGACACTTCTTAAGTATGAAAGAATGAGAAAGAAGAGTTTCAAGAATACTTGAATATCTACTCAGATTCTTCACAGATCTTAGACTGTAATAATCTGTGAATTACACTGAATTCAATGATAAAGAACTGAGATAGAGCTTATTATATCTCTGTTTAATTTGATGATATCTATTCATTTCTTCAAGCTGAAGAAGATGAATCATCTACTGAGATCTGAAAATTTGAGATTAAAGATGATTTTTTTTATAAAAAGAATAAGAGAACAGAACTGAATCTTCTCTGTATATCTGAGATAAAAGTCTGTCAAGTTCTCATTCAGAATCATGATCAAAAGAGATATTGAAGTGTAAAAGTGACTGTTATAAGATTTATAAGAAGAATCTGATGATCTAAGCTCTTCAGTGATGTTAAGAATTGAATCAAGAGCTACTCTATCTGTATCAGATATATCACTTATTTTTTAACAGTCTCTTCAAATTCTATTATACTGAATACATTTTTCTGAATTCTTGAGATGAATTTTATAGATTCTCTGCTGAAAACTCACTTACAGAACTGATTCATATTAAATATCATTGACTATTTCACTTCTTTCTTCATAGTCTTTACAGTTCTCAGATAATTGTCTGAGTATATTATGATTTATTTGAAGAGAATATTACAAATTCTTTCTCAATCAGATATAATAGAATTCTATCTTGATTCTGAGTCTCTGTTTATCAGTCAGATTCTAAAGAATTGAGTCAAAAGATATAATATAATCATAAATTTTAGATCTACTGACTCATTCAAATTGACTGAGAAAATTGAAAATATTAATTGTTGATTATAGAAGATACTTATAAAGATGATAATGATTCTGAAACAGCAGTGAGATATAGCTCTGTCTAACACACTTGAGATTCTATATAAAAGAATAATCAGATATCTAGACTTTGCATCAGCTGAGTTAACTCTGAGTATATTGAGAGACAGTAATTTGAATCTGACTGAGAAAGATATTCTCAAGATAGTAGTCAATTCTCTGTTGAAGATAGTACTCAATCTCTCTGAACAAGAACTCAGCAGTCTCAGAGACTATCATTCTTCTGAAGTTTTCTCAGTCACAGCTTATATAATATATAGAGCAGAGATAGAAAGAGTTATCTATGAAGATCATCAGTGAATGAAGAATAAGAAATAAATTAAAAAAAAGATCTGATTCTTTGAAAATGAACAGCTTATTATATTAAAAAAAAAGAATTGAAATAAGTTAGTAAAAAGATGAAGAGAGTCTTTCACTATTGAAGAGAAAACTAGCTCAAGAGATTACTTCTATTGAATAACTCACTCATAAGAAGAAAGATTTCTGTTCAAGATTCATATTAACTATCTCAAAGTCTTCATATCAAGAACTTTCTATCTCAATCTAAAGAATATTAATGATTTTCTGTGAATAAAGAAGAACACATTCATCTACAGATCTAATCTTCTAAGAAAATAAGTTATACAAATCAATGATTAAATACTTCTGATGAGAGCTAATATATGAGATGAAATGAGACTTATCTCATTTCTTTTTTTCTTGAACTCTTGTCATCATTTCTTTTCTTCTGATAACATTTCTCTTTTTTCTTTTATTTTATTTATCTTACAGAAGAGCTTCTTTTATGTATAAGAGATTCTCTATTATTTTTATTTTTCTTTTCTTTTTTTTTTTATTCTCTTTATATTACTGTAAATGCTCTGTGTTCTGCTGTATTAAATAACTTATCTTATATTACTTATCTTATCTTTTTACATTAAACAGTTCTCTGTATACTACACTCACTC